>VVHJ01063295.1:5759-36653 GCA_015107715.1 Tylochromis polylepis | reverse complement strand
CTTGACAGCACCACTAATTTAAAAGATTTTCTGTGTGGTCCATGTGCTATGTGACATAGAAAATGACAAATGAAGACTGATTAGGTTCAGAGGAACTGAAGTTAAACAAGTTATAGCATGGTGACTTTTTCGCTTTGCTGCTTCTCGTCTCGTCCGCTACCTTTCCTTTCATCCTTCCCTCTCTCCTCCCTTTCTTTCCTGCCAGGTTGGCTGTCGTCATCACTCAGGCATCTCAGAAATTCCTCCAGATGTTTTCTTTGACTCACACATACATGCTCGCAGTCTGCTGGACACATTTCCTTTGGCGTGCTGCTCATAAGCAAAGTGAAGCAGACATTGTTTTGACTTCAGGTGGAAGTTTGCACGTAACCTTTGCCCTCAAATCCCTGTGTAGTCAACACATCCAAGAACGCTTCTTCTCTGCTGTTTTTCATACTTTTTATGCATGACGAAACTAAACTGACATCACATCAGTGCTACATAGTGACTCAGGTCTGCAGACCCCTTCACTTTAGAATTAACACACACAAACACACTGAGAGACACAAGAAATGCAGTGATATCAGTTTAGTTTGTGCAGCTCTGCAGTGCTGTTTTTCCTTGAAGCTCATCTCAGACAATACCCCAGACCTGTCAAAGCAATTACCCAGACATCTCTACTAGAGCTGCCCACACACACACACACACACACACACACACACTTTCAGGTATGTGCTACCAATTTATTACTCTCTAAGCTGTGACGAATGTTTAGTGTTATCAGTAGCATCAACATCTGTGTAGCATTTTTTCATTTCTGTCTCTCAACCACTGAAACTGAAAAAGTACATTAAAGAAGTCCACAAGATTTGATCTTGCTGCTGTTGACCTGCATTCGCGCATCAGCAGCCTGCACTGGGTGATGCATGGCTGGGAGGACTTGGTAGTTTCAGTTCTTGATTTATAAAATGTAAATACACTTTTGTCTGCGGTTCACTTTTTATTTTACTTTTTCCCCACAATCTTAATTACAGAGTTGAGCTCAGATATGATACAGGTCAGTCTGACTGTCACAGTCTGGCAGACTGTATGTATTGTGAATAATGGGACCCAAGTGCAGACATGCAAGAACAAACTTAATCTTAACTGAAAACAAGCTGTTTAATAAGGCTGGCAAAATAAACACAAACAAAGGGCAGGGCAAACTGATGTAAAGCTAAGCATCAACCTAAACTGGGTAGAAACTAAACATAAAAAACCCTAAACATAGAAACCTGACAAGAACACATAGAAACATGGCATGAACATAACAGATGACCTGACACTGAACAAAGGAAGACAGAGGACTTAAATATACACAGGAGGTGATCAAGGGGAGTGGAAACACATGAGGGAACAGCTGATACAAATGACCATAACGACGGCATAGGGGAGTGTAAAACTAAACACAGAACATAGGAACACAGGACCTCTACAAAATAAAACAGGAAACATAATGAGACGCTGACATAACATGAACCTGACAACATAAGACACGCAGACATGAGACACATGAAGGGAGAGGGAGATTTAAACACAAGGCCTTGAAGACAAGGGGAATCTAAAACACAATGAAGTGAAACAGCAACCTAGACATGGTAGAAATGAATTTAGAAAGCCTAAAGAACTTAAACATAAACATCGAAATACAAAAACTGAAAACGCTGGGTCAACAGACCCAGGATCGTGACAGTTATATGACATTTATTGGTCCGACAAGAGATTTTTTCATAAACAATTCTTATAAAAGGAACAGCTATTGTGGCGGGGCATGGTCTGCGGTGCTGCTGCAGGGAAGGTGGACGTACCTGCACGGCATCCGCAATCACGCCTCGCTGGCTTAAAGGTCTGTGCGGACTGTTGTAATGTTGTTGTTGTTGGAGTGTTCGGCTGAGCTGAAAAGCTGCAGCCGTGTGATTGTGTACAGCAACCGTGAGTGTTAATAAAGATTGTGCTGAAACGCATGGAAACATGGTCGGGTCTGCTGTGGTTCTGTTACAGCTATAAAATCACAAAAGATAATTTCTGCTTGTGTCATAAATATTTCAAAGGGCCTCTTTAATAAACTCCGAAGACGGCATTGCTCCGAGCCAAGAAGCTAGCCACATCTGCTAGATAGCATCTCTACTGTAATGCTGTAAGGGACCCCAAAACAAACAAGAGGAGGCCTGACTCGTTGCCCAGTGGGCACATTTGGATGAATAGGTTGGAAAAGGTAAGAAAAACAAATTGTGCTGCAAAACAGTGCAAAAATTCCAATAATATGTCAGCATAAGTGTATATACACTAATAAAAGCTGACATAACAAATGACACTTGACACCTTCCAGTATCGCATTCTTACCTCGACTTTCTCCACCACCTGTTTGCCAAAGGAACAGACCTTGGTGGATGAGGTGATAATCATGTTCTCAGAGCTCTCGTACTGGCTGGACACACCATAAAAGAAGCTGCTGTCATCCTGCAGGTTTACACTAAGGTCCGCCTGGAAGGAAGAAAGAGATAATGTGTTAATATATACTTGGCCAAGGGGAACCATGGTTATTAAAACAGCTTGGTGGTGTATAAAGACCTACAAACCTCACCCCCTTTAAATGGAGATGTGTGCACCACACGCCATATCCACATACTTGAGGATAAACAGTTCATACAGCTCAGTAATCTACAAATTTCCACACCTATGGATCTCTGCATCAAAGGTGCTCCAGTTCAACAAAGCTTGAGAGGTAACCTTGGTAAGCCAAGAAGTGCTTACAGGACAGATCCTCATTTACCCAAGTCAAATCCAGCCTAAAGATTGCCAAGATGCATCGCTCAGCTTGCTCTCATCTCTTCATCACCCCGTTCATCTTCATGGCTCATATAATTCCTCTACCTCATTGTATGTATAAGCATGCAAGATGATAACGTGTGATTTTGCTGAGCATTCCAGCGGCATTGTGTTCACTCAACTTACAAGAAGCATCCATTGAATTTATCCTGGACCTGTAATCTAATCAAAAATCACAAAAGGTATACAACATGTAACAGCCTGAGGCTAGACGATAAGTTGCTTAGATTGTGAAAAAGAAGCCATTTTGACATCTGTCTTATGCAACAACCGAAAGTGCTGGAATGCTGAACTGTTTTCTATGAGAAGTATATGGCCTTACAAGTTTAAAGGCAGCTTAGAATCAACGTTCTTTATTCTCAGATGAAGCAGGTTCACCCACCTCTAATCCACCCACTAGTTCAAGTTTGAACTGAGGTGAGCATAATCAGATTTTGGATCAGACTGAGGTGATGCCTCCTCTGTCAGACAGCTGAGCTGCTTTACCTTTTCCCCTGTCGGGCTCTTGTCTTCTAATGGGCCATTGAGACACCGCTCAGCCTCCTCTCATCTCTTCATCACCCCGTTCATCTTCATCCCTGGCTCATGTAATTCCTCTATTTGTCTTCATCCCTGGGGCCTAGTGACCCTCCTCAAACTGCCATTCCCTGCTTCCCTAACAGCCTGCGAGGGAATTCATCCAATTACAATCAGCAGCGTGCAATTGGCTGATTAGATCATGGTGGGCAGGCTGGCTGTGTAACAATTTACCAGAGCCAGCTCAAATCAGATTCCCTCTGCACTTCAAAGGCGTGAGACAATCCGTTAGGACAGGGCCACAGGCGCTGAGGGGGTGAAGGAGAAGAAGATGGGGAGAGGAGCAGGGCAGAGAGTGGCCAACAGGGAGGTTTGCTGGAAATTCAATCTAGAATACCATAGCTTTGGAGACGGGTCAGCCGCCTGTCACCATCACCATGCCAACCTGCGCCTCAGCACACCCCGAAGTCACAACCTGCTATGTGGCTATATGACTGCAGTGATATCAAATAGCCTCTTTCCATCTTTTACAATGGTTTAAATAAGGTTATCATATTTTCAGATGTGTTAAGGATTTCATTTTGCTTATTCTCATGGCCAAGAGCGTCTTTTCTGGGGGTTTTTCTACTGTAGCTGTTGAAATACCCAGCTGTTTTTGCAGCATTTCTGGGTTTTGTCATGGATGCCTTGAGAATTGGAGGACCCCCTTGGGACACGATAAAATGAACAGACTTGGGGGGAGGGGGGGACAGTGTTATGAGCTTGTTTTCCTCTAGCAAGTTGGATATGCCATAACTGTTGACTCCACCAGGCTCTGACATGAATCAAGAGAGTAATATTTCACTGATGACTTGTTGGGTTAATGCCACCCAACATTTCTCCAGCTATCCCTATCTGTTGTTCACACCGTCTGTGTCTCTATTTCTACCTCCTGCCTGTTATTGCTGTCTTGCTCTCTTTTCTTTCATGATATATGGCAAGGCTACTCATCCCCTTCTTCCCCTCGCCCCCGATTCAAATGCCACAGCTCGACCAGCTGCTCTTCCCAACCCTGGAGTAAACTACTTCCAATATGGTGCCACTCACCAGTGTCTTTTATCTATCTACAATAAATAATATGTAAGTCAATCATGTGAGAAGGGTAATGCCATACATACAAAGCCATCTGGTGGAATCGGATGCAAGGTGGCACTTTGAACCTGACATTCAGCATCTTTGGAGGCCTCACACAGCAGCAGTTAAAGCTTTAATACACCGTGTCACCTTGGCATGGCAGATTTTTGTGTGAAATGAGCTAGTAATTTGTTAAGCCAGTAAAATTTGATTGTTTTCTGTTACTTTGTCACCTCAGCCTACATTCTGCCTCAGCCATCAACATGCAAGCAAAACAGCAAAGTGGTGAAAGTATATACAATGCTGTATAAAACCTACGGCTATTTACAACACTTCTCCTCAAACACACCATACTTTCAACTAATTTTAAGGTAATTCCACCCCACCCCACCGTGTCAGATTCAGCACCTGCCGTGACAGTTGGATGCCGATCTGTTTACTGAACATCAGTGGGAAACACTGACCACTGCCGTCTGTCTCAGACAGCAAAACCTCATGCTTTGGATGTGTTTGTAACATAGATTTAGTAAGCATTATGGTTACCCCCACACAACCCTTCACACACTAAAATAATGCATAACCCTGATCTGTCTGCCCATAGTTAAGTTATATATTGTTGTTGGATTCTTATAAATTCACTAAGTCTTACTGGTAAATAGACTGATAGTTTTATTGAGCTTTTCTGCTCTACACCGTCCTCATTTACCCATTCACACATTCACACAAGCATTTTTTTTTCTATTTTTCTATCTTGGATGAATCCATTGGAGATCAACTTGGGGTTCAGTATCTTGTACAAAAATACTTTGACTGGAGTAACCAGGGAACCAGTGATTGAACCACCAACCTTCAGGTTAGTAGATGACCTGCTCTACCACAGCCACTGGTAAAGATGTTGTCCATCTTTGATTTTCTGTGATTTATTTACTTCAGAGTTGGTCCTTTTAAAGGTGTTTTTATTTGATATTATGTGGAGAAGATATCATGCATGATGCAAATACTAAAAGCAACATGGCAAGAGAAACAAACCAAAGAATGAACTAAGTCAATGTCTGTGTCTCTCGCTCTCTTTCTCTCTTCTTTGTCCCACTTTTATGTCCTCAACTTGGAGTTTCCTTCGATTTCCAGTGGATAATTGGGACTCATACTACCATCTATTTGTCTATTTGTCTCTATTTATGTTGACTTTGTCATCGCGCTTTATTCCCTAAATCACTCTCAGTGTGTATTGGTGAGGGTAATGGGAGTGATTCGTTTTTCTGTGTGTGTGTGTGCACATGTGAGTATGCACTTTTGGTGGGGCTTATCTATAAATAAGAATATAAGGAGGGGGTATGAGGGTTGGTCAGTCTAATAGTGCAGAGACAGGTGTCTCGGATCACATTTCTCCTAGTGAAAGATCAGGCCTGCCACTCTCCCCAAGGTTCCTGTCACACACACACACACCACAGGCAAATATACAAATACGCACAAGGCAAATGCATGCTGGACAGCAAGGCTTTCTTTGCTGGCATATAAACCACCAATCGGGTCAGGGAGCCATGACTTTCCATTCATTCTAGCCCTAAATCACACTTAAGTTCATTTAACTCCAATGCTTAAGCTATCTCAACACAGTTAACACTGCAAGGCCATTAACAGCCAACAGGTGCTACAAAACATTAACAAGAGCCTTCACTGTGCTCTCACTTTACCTTCATGACTTCAGGAGGATTATATGATGATGTACAAAACATGCCACACACAGCTATCACGCTGGGCTTTATATGGAGTAAAAAATTACAGTGGAGAATTTCACTTGAAATTAGTTTGAGATAAATGAAGTGAGCTTAGAAGGAAGAATAAGGGAAGATCATATAAAACTATAAAGAGATTAAAAAACAAATGCAGAAAAATGTTTTACCCAGAACTTGACAAGAAAGAAAGCGTTGGGTGGCCCCTTGTCAAACAGCTCTTTCAGGCCCCCTTTCTTCTCTGGGAACTTGTCATAGATCTGCCTGATGTCCACTGACTCCAGATAGGGGTCACTGTAGCTCGGATTGGACTGGCCGATATGCACAAACAGGTGCTTGTTGAACTAGAGAAACAAAAGTGCATATCAGGAAATGAACGCATGCAGAAATGGCAAATGTTTCATTTGCTGAATGCCGAGCTCTCTGTTGGCTGCTATCTGACATCTGTTATAACAGGCCAGCCGCTACATTTGATCGCCTTTATTGTGATATCCCATCACCTGTCTCAAGGGTTCCACCCTTTTTCTTTCCACTTGCAACATTCCTGATCATCTGATGTGTTGTGTGTATTCTTTGTGTGAACAGAGTTCATCTCATGATCTTTTTTAGTTGCAGTCACACTTGCATAGTTCAGTGCAGTTCTCAACTGACAGATTAGCTTTTAACATCAGCTTTTGCCATAAAATAAAATCAAAAGTAGCAGAAAAGTTACTTATTGACTTCAAAATTTGTAGTTTTACTTTTGTTTATAGGAGAAAAAAAATTTCCTAATCAAGGTATAAGGACCACTGTCAAGTGTAAATGAAGTGAGCAGGATTCTTGTATCTATTTATTTTTATTTTTTAAGAGTAAGTCTTTGTTTCAATCATGGTAATAATAACTCTAACTAAACCACTGATGGATCCACTTTACTTACAGTCTCCGGGTCTTGAGGTTGCTCTAGGAAGGCAGAGAACTCCAGCATTCGCAGCTTGGAGCTGGCGATACTTCGACCCTGCCAAGGGGGGGCACCAGGAGACATGGACAGCCCCTGTGTGTTATCATAAACTGCAGAAGAAAAGGCCGCAACCATGTGAACATGTCGTTTGAGTTTGACTTGAGTAAAAGTTGATAATACAGCAAAATTGCTGCGATTTGTGTGAGCTTTATGCAAGCTCTTTATGATGAGCTGGGTTGTCTCATCACTTTGCTGACACAACAGCCTTCTGTCAACACAGCGGAGGAAAGAAAGAGCACCCACCTGTTATCGGGGCTGGGCCAGACGCTTGCATGGCATAACTCTGTTGGGAAAAGGGCTTAATGCTGGAGAGAAGAGACAGACAAGAGAGGGGGAGAGACATTATGCACCGTCTTGGCCTCATGACCCCTTCTCATATACTAATTGGACCACCTGACCTGTAAGGATGCAGGCGCTAGAGTGGTATGCTGAATGTCAGGCAGCTAAAGACTTTTCTTTATAATTGCACTGATGTGTTTTCATTTGCTCTGAGATTAATTCCCCAGGTGAAATTTATCTGATGGTTAATAAACGTATAGCATGAGAAACTAATGATAGACAGCGCTGAGGAAAAGAACCAACGACTACTTACTCTTCATGGCTTCCTGGCTGTGCTGGAAGTGCCCCATGCCAAAACTTACAAAACAGAAAGAATGGAAAGTACGTTAAATTGTTGCATCATGATAGTAATCCTCATACAGAGGTGTTTATTTAAAATGTAAGCCTGAGCTGACAAGTGCTTCTTAAAAGAAATCAAGCTTAAATTTGTTCAGAAAGTTAAAAGAAAAACAGAATGATCTACTGTGATCCAGACACACACTATATAAATTAATTAATTATTAATTATTGACAACTGAAATGTAAAAATTGTAAGCAGACAATCTGAATTCACCAAATAACTCGTCTACCGGAATATACCGGATGAACATGTACGAGTATATGATTTTTAAAACATTTGCATTAAACCCACATAATCCTTGATGACTGTACTGGTATTTTCTACACAAATGCAGCTACTGCAGAGGTTCTTAGGAAGACATGAAGACTCACCCCACCACTAGTGGGGTAAGCTGGCCTAGACAGGCCCTGGAGAGCCATCTTGTTCTGGAAGGCTGTGGGTGATATGATCTGGGCTGATGACATGGTGGCCATGCTCTGGAGGGCCTTGTCTTTGGCAGCCTGATCCTACGGAGACAGAAGACGAGAGAGTGAGAGTAAGATTAAACAGACAGAATAAAGCAAAGGGACAGCACTCATCAGACTCCATTTAAGTCAGCGTCCTACTTCTCCACTAACACAAGCAGAGCCCTAAAAGGGGAAATGAAAGGCAGAGGCCAGCTTGCATCATCAGTGAATCCCTGCCAGTCAGAGAGCTGGAGAGAAGGTGATATTACAGTCAAGGACCTTTAGGTCAAGAGTTAAGTTTATTGCTTTGGCAGGGGCAAGCCAGTGATGACAACTAGCTTCTGTTAGAGGTCATACTTTAAGTCACTGCAGGCAACAGGGTGATATGTTGATATGCTTATCATAACAATATCAGAACTGGTAAATTCTAATGTCGCAAAAATGATTTTTGAAAAAGAGATAAAGGACAAAATGTTTAAACTATGAGCAATACTGTAAAGTGATATTGCTCTTGTTTTTGAATCCACTCCTTCAGCAGTCCGCAGACCACAGTGGACTACAAGCATTTGCCGCCAATCCGAAATGGGCAAGGCCACGGGGTGCATTCTTCTTCCCAGAACTGGCTAACACAAGGGCATAGCTGAAATATGGGGGGTACATGTGGCAGTGATCTCAGTTACACCAAAGACGTATTTAAAAAGGGCCTGTCACAGGGGCCAACCCTGTGACCAGCGCAGAGCCCTGCCAGCTGAACCCTCATGGCTACCATCCAAGGTGAGGGACAGTCCTGTTGCCTGCTGTGGCTGCGAGTATGCGAGCGCATGTGGATGAGAAATGCAAACTGAGAAAGTACTGGGGGGACAGGGATGTGTAAATGCTCAGCGTACCACTCGGAAAACTTTTATTGTGGCACTTAATAAATGTAATACCTGGCAATAATAATACAGAGATTCATTTATTTCCTGAAAAATGTGTTTGGATCATCATATTCACAGGCGTGCACAGAAAGCCTCAGGCTTTGGGGAAACATGTTCACATTTCACTGAAATGTGCCAGCATCGCATTTAAAACCAGCATCAATTAGAGGGTGCAATTAATATAGCCGGTCGTTTGTGTATTTGTTTTAATGGAATGTGAACGGCAGCACAGCGGGCATGGCTGTTGAAATACCTTTAACGAAGCATGGAACTTCATTATAAGAGAAAATAATATAGGGTAATAATATTTTCACCTCTTTTCCATCTGTTACTGCTCAAGCTGATTAATATCACGGCATTAACAGCACCTCAGTTCTGATACTTTGGTCTGATTATAGCCTGCAGTCGAATCTAGTGGTAATAATGATAATAACAATATCTTGAATCGTCAAAAGTATTTTGAGAATGTATAAAAGCAGTTTGACTCACGTAGCGTACCTTCAGCTTCACCTGGATCTCCCTGGCCTTCCGTCGGGCTAGAACCTGGATATGACTAGACACCTGGAAAGCACAGACAACAAAAACAACTGAATGTGATAAAGCACCACAACTGTCAGTTTACATGGTTTTCCCACTGGTCGAGCTTCCTCGCACAGTTTAAAAGACAAAGGCAGGTGAACTAGAGACTCTGGCCAAAGGTGTACATGTTTGACCGTGTGGCAACTACAAACTACTCTGTTTCTCATCTGTGCAAGATCAGCAACTTAAGAGAATGGGTGAACTTAAACCTAAGGTCAACTAATATTAATTACCATTACATGTCCAGTAGTCAGGGACAAACATTATCATTCATTTGAAGTTGTTTTCAAGCCACATGTGTTTCACTATAAGTGATCCCTTTCACATTGTCACTGTTATTTGATACCTAAATATAGAATATGTATAGCATAGCCAGGGGTTAAATTAGGATTTACGAGATTTATGGTTTATGAGAAAAGTGAGCCATTGTCCAGTGAGTTTAGTGCCTAGGAGTTTATTAAAGTAGTTACTTTTTTCTTCTGGGATACTCAGAGTTGCAAAGTCTCAGTTCCTGGGAAGATATGTTGCAACTAAAGTTTTATGTGTTATTTTTCAGTCTTGCTTTCTCTGTGTGTGTTTTTATTTATTTATTTATGTACAGTGCTTTCTGGTAATTTTTATGAAACAGCCTTTTAAATGGGGAACACTGAAATCTGCAAAACCCGGTGAAATCCCAGATACACTTCAGTATCAAAATTTATTTTCTGTCTCAGGGAATTCTGACATTCCAGGCGTGCATATAAAGAAAATACACCCATCTTAACAAAAGTAGTATCTAAAGTAAACCTATAGGGTGAACATAGATTTCTTAACCACCTGTCTGTTGCCTTATTTTTTTTAATACTTAAATGATTAGATAGGTTGCATACTCACAGCAATATCACTTTTGCAAATGATACTGCATTTATGGTGCAAAACTGAAATTCCTTCAGTAATTGAACACTTTCAAAGAACAATGATTCTCTAGAGGAAATAATAATAATAATTAAAACTTAGCCACAGTTACAGTTGTGATGGATCAGTCCTGAGCATGATCCATGTTTTCCCAATGATCTCACTATAGGAGCTGAATATAGCACAGCTGTTTGATGTACACAAAAAACACACAGTTTGGATATGTAAGATCAAAATGAAACCCCAGAGGATGTAAATAACAAATGTGCCACTTACTCAAATTGTGCACAGCTCCTTTTCTCAATTTGGAGATAGCATTAGCTATTATTAATCTCTGGCTCTCCTCCACAGTGCGTCTTTTGTCCTGTCTTTCCCCCCCTTCACCACCAAACGGTGGCAGCAGATGCCTGTCCCTCTCTGACTCTGGTTGTTCCTGTTAAAATGATTTTTTTCCTTCCCACTGTCACCAAGTGCTTGCTCATAGGGGGTCATCTGATTACTGGGGTTTTCTCTATATTATTTTAGGGTCTTTACCTTACAACACGAAGCGCCGTGAGGTGACTGTTGTTGTGTTTTGATGCTACATTTAAAATTGGATTTAATTGAATTGTTTAACCTGCTGCTGTGCGTTATTAAAGTCAAGTTTTAATTTGTCTGTGGTGGTGCATGAGACAGTGTCTAAAAGCAGATCTCAAGAGTTGTATGTATGTTTGTAGCGCAGAGCTGTAGTGTGCGTAGCTGCTTTAACAACAATATGGTATAGATGCTTTGCCTTTTGGGGCTCTGCCACATGGAGATGCTTACATGGATTCAAATGTGTTTTATGCTCTTCATTCACTGATAAACAAAAACTATAAAATAATATTTTAGCTCAGATTAGAATGGCAAAAAAAAAACAGTGATAGAAATTGAATTGAAATGTATATACTTTAATAAACCGTTGGCTGAAAAGTGTACATGGCAAGTGTACTACACACCAGTTCAAGTTTCAGTCTAAATTATGAACTGTTAAACAAACTCAATCATAACTAAATTGTTTTTATGTATTTTTATTGAAACACTGTCATTTTCACCCCATTTCACGCTTGAATTCTATTATTATTATGAAAAATTTACAGAACACATTTTGGACAACATCCAATTTGTGATTTCAGGTCTATAGTCGTATGTAGTCATTCTGGAGAACTGCAGTCAGTTTGCCACAGATAAACCAGCAGGTGTCCCTCTCTGCCTCCAACCTGTCCTACAACTCATCTCTGATCTACCACTGCCCCTCCTTCTGTTTCCATCTCTAATCATCTCTTTTCATTCCCACAGTGTCTCCGACAGATGACTTAGCAGAGACCCTTTCTCTCCACATCCATCACAGCCCCATACATCAGTTCTTCCATATCAGATACCAGACTGAGGATTGAGTTTCAAATCCCTCCACGTCCTGCCTCAGTCTCCCATACAGATCACTGTTTTCCCCCAGCTTCTTTTCCCTTCTAACAAGTACCAGATCCACGAGGTGGTGAAGAAACTACACCGACACATGATCTTATAGCATCTGTGCATTGGGCCGCGGCCCTAAATCAATCATCATCTCCAGCCCTCCAGGGATTGAGGGTTGGGGGGGGGGGGGGTGTATAAGGTGTTGGCACATCACTCAACAGGAGTGGATTTTCTGAAGGGGTTCAAAAATAGAGGCTGCTACAAATGGTATTTGCAGAGAACTCACCTGCTTCCTGGTCCGCGTTTTCCCTGTGCGAAGTTTGATGTACCGTGCAATCAACTCATTTCTTCCTGCAAGGGTCCAAAAAGAGAAAAAAATACATATTTTACTTTTTAATTACCACAAGGACCAGTCTGAAACAGATTTAACCCAACGTTGAGTGCATTGCAATCGTACTGACGAACATGAATTGATTGTCGCGGTTTCTTTGTTAGGAAAGCTGAAACAATTGAACAGATAAAGTGACAAGTTCTATCTCTGTTTACATGTTCACATATCATGAGTATAATCAGAAAAATTAATAGCTTAAAACAGATTTGCCTGAGAGTGCACATTGTAAGCATTTAGATGGCTGTACGTATAGAGAACCCTGCTCAAAGTAACGACAAGGCTGTCAAGCATGTCAACGCTGAAAGCAGAAAGTGTAAGTATATCGCTAAGTGTATATGTCTGCCTGTGAGAGAGCTTGCATCAATCCCGGAAAGACACCCCACCCCCCACCCTGAGCTCATATCCCCACAGTGTGTGCCTGTACTCTGCCACTGCTGACAGACAGGTCCAATTGGCAGAGCAGGTGGAGGCTGCAGCCATGCGATCCTCAGACCGGACTCAGGACAGACACGACACAGGCCACTGACCAAAGGGGGCGGGTCTGGTGAGGCTGTAAGGCAGCTGGTGTGTGTGCCAATGTTTATGGGATATGCTTTTACGCCTGCAGTAAATTTTGAGCTTGTTCTCTTCCATCCAAATTCCCCGGTTGCTATAGAGGCCAACAATCACGTGGTTTCTTTAACTCATCTTCCAAATTAAAACTGCAGTGTAAGGCCTAAAATGGAAAATGCAGCCTTCGTTGTTGTTGCTACTGTAAGTGAAGGTTTTACAGAAAACGGTTCAACTTGTGTGTTTGTGAGCTTCTGTCATACAAATGTACACTTTGATTATAGTCATTTATTGGGCAAGAATTCTATATATTACCTGGCTGCTTTTGTAAGTGTAAATGATCACAACATAATCAGTTTAATGTCATTGTGGGTGCTAGGAAATTGGAAGAGGCTTTTTCATTTTTGATTATTCAAGGGAGCAATTAGAAACATATTAATATTATTAATGGAAACCCTGCAGATCAACACATTCACATAATTTTAGGCACTAAGAAAAAGCGAGGACACAGACAAACTCACCAGATCACTCACACACTGAGTGAATCACTCTTGAAGGACCTCTCGTGCACCCACACAAACTCACAGAAATATACACAACCAGTCACACAAGAGTTTGCTAGTCTTTGCACCACCTCTTAAACACGGTCATTTTTCCCCTGGCACCACATCTCCATGTGAATTAACACACGGATCAGTCACGACACACAACCTGGTATAAACCCGTCAGATTTTCCCCTCACATAGTGATGTTTGGGTCAGACCTCACAACACTACTCAAACCAGCCAATCAGATGACTCTGAATGATGAAAAAATGGAAACCTAACACCTGGCTCAAGCCCCATCAAACATTTTGTCAGCCAGTAAAAGTGATCAGATTTTGTGCGGAATTCAAAACAGTTTCTACCCGGAGATCATGGTAAACTTAGATCCCACCCAAGCAGTTCACTCAGACGTGAATTTCTACTTAATGCTTTTCGAAAGCATGTGTTAACGAAAGTTTTGCTGCTAAATATACAAACAGACACTCTTTTAACCAGATATCTGCCACTTGTAAAGCCCTAAGCAAAATTTCTTTAAAAGAATTTCTTGAAACGTCAAATAGATAATTATAATGTATTATTACAACCCACGTTGTGTTCTGGATGGAGAGCTTTGATGCACTAATTAACTATCAATTAAATCAAAACTAGAATTACATTCCATCACAAGTTCTTGTCTTGGCTTCACTGTTTCCACCATCACTCTCACTGTACTCAACAAAGTAATCGCTAAGATCTCGAACTGGCGCAGAACACCATTCCAAGAAGTCAGACATTGAGTAACACCAACAGGCAGATGAACCAGTTTAAAACAAGCCAATCGTTTAGTCTGGGTCTGTTTTTGTAGTAAGTTTATAGTTTTCTACTCCAAATCAGTTTAAAAAACTGACTCTGTGACTGCATGTGTTTCTTGCCCCAGGAGACTTGTATTATATTTCCCGATCTCAGCAATCCAACTGCAGTAAAATACTAAGCAGTGAGAGATTGGTGGGGGTGTTTTGTGTGACTTGGCAAAAATTTGAAAATTGCTTTTCACGAAAACTGGTAGAGCGGTCGAGCACGAGCAAAGTTTTTATGGCCTGACTGCAAAAACTCAAAGGCAGATCCATTATTTCATATGTATATATTGCCATTGATTAAGTCAGACATCGCATGAAAACAAAACAGTGAGCAACTAAAGCAACTTAGGCAACTTGAAGCCAAGCTTGACTTTGTTGCCTGTCTGAACCAACTCAAATAGCTACAAATGACTTAAACTTAGATCAGCTTGATGAAACGCTCTAACCACGTAACTACCAGAAAAAACTTTGGAAATGTGGGACTCACAAAATCTTCCCGCACAAAAAAACAAACAAAAAAAGCAACCTATAGGTGCCACTATGGAATCAATATAACCCAAACAAGTCAAGCAAGGTCAACAATAAAATATATTGTTCCTCCTTTCCCACTAAAACAACATGCGGAAGACTTTAATGATCTGGTGGTCCGAGTCAAAAGAACTACAGTGTTTATGTAAAAACTCTAAAAGTGTTACACATTATATAACACTGTTGAAATACGCAGAAAATGTGTTTTCTTAGCGTGGTGCTATGGTCAAGGTATAAGGACATGAATCAGAATAAACGAGAGTCGGTTTGGAGAGCAAAAGAGGAAAAAATGGTCGATATTATTCTGCCTAAAGCTTCAGGCCCCTGAAACACACACTCTCACACACACACACACACACACACACACACACACACACACACACACACACTCAGTATTATCCAGCTGTAGGACTGCTTTTGTATAAGGCTTTTGTGGACTAAACCCTGCTTCAAAATGCTTTGCACTCCAGTTTATACACACAGCCACACAAGTCGATATAGACATATACTGGCACACACACACTTCAGCCCCAGCTGCGGCATTCATTCCGTCTCAATCTTATTTTCTTTTCAGGGCTGTAACTCCTCAACCGTTTAGTGTTTATCAGGAGGTGCACTCGCTGGTCGATTGTTTGAGCCCCTAAATGCATATTTCTTTAATTCCCCAGGGATTAAGAAAGTGTTCCACATTTCCTTGCAATCAAACTCTTGAAAAGACGAACACAGAGCTTTGTCAAAGTCCTCACAGTACTTGACCTCAAATGAACATTAAGTTGCCTGCATTGAGTTCCTCACATTACAGCAGCAAGTTCTTGCAGTTCCCACCGATTTATCTTTAGTGTACAGTAAGATGTACGTTGCATATCCAATAGGGATTTTCAAACTAGCAGACACAGATGTGTGAGCATGTCTCCACAGATGAATACAGTTCTTCAATTTTTTTCATTTTTCTCGCCAGATTTTTTTTAACCTTTGTCTTGCCCTGAATGCAAGTTGGTTTAAAACTTGATCAGCCTGTAAAGTGCCATTCTTAGAGCAAGCAAAAGACATTGAGGTTAGAGCTGTAGCTTCCTGAAAGGCAGGATGGTTAAAAAGAAAAACCTCCTAAGAGCTATTGTTATTCTTTCCTATAGTAAAGTGAAACAATTTAATCTCATTCTCAAAATTTAATGATTTTAAAATTATTCTGTCACCATAGCGATGGACAATATGACAATATTCTCTTTAAAATTAGTCAGGTATGTATTTCAAGCGTCACACAACTTCATTAAGGAGACGTCAAACACACTTCACCTCATGCTCGCATATCAGATGCCCTGCCACTCCTAGTGTGAGCGCTTGGGGAAGGGCCCCTCAAAAATACCCTCCAACACACCCATGAGATCAGAGAGGCGACTCAGTCACACAGCGATGAGATCATGATATCCAATGGGACCAGCACAGACAGAGAACCAGTGCCAGCTAAGGCTGCAGGAAAGTCAGTAGGAACATTATACCATCACCCAGCGGTCAGCGGTCTGATGTTGTTTATCACACTGCCTGCAGTCACGGACTTGTCTAAGGGGGAATCTGATTCTGGAAACATTTCTTAAGGGTACGAAAAGTGATGCAGAAGAAGCCAAGTCAGGGTTTTACGGTGCCCAAGATACACTGCTGGGCTTTGCAATGTAGGAAAAAGTTTATAATAATATCACCACCATATGAGTGAGGGAAAAGTGTAAGTTAGAACAGCTTCTATAAAGCTGTATTAACATTATTATAAAAAAATCCATCTATAACATTATTTCACGCTTGGACCACCATTCAAAGAGACACACCTGTTAACTGTTAACAAGATAAGTGAATGACAGACAAGGTTAATGTATACTTTGTTAGTTACGTAATACTTTTTGAAAAAGCCAAAGTAAAATGTATTTGCAACATCCAGTGTGTACTGCAACAGTAGCACAAGTACAGCGGTCAGCAAACAAGATGTGTGACATGATCCAGCTTTTTCTCTTCAAATAAGAATTTTGATACCTCAGTTTAGGGCATTGGCCAATACTGAGATCACAATCCAGTGACTCAGTATTGGCCAATGACAGTGCTCTCTTTTCCTCAAATTTATAATGTCACTAGTGTTGTGTCATATCATATCACCTGTGATTATACTGGTATAAATGTTTATGTGATGTCATATTGTGATATCATTGCTATAGGAAATATATTACCCACCTCTGAATGTCAGTGACAGTCCTTACAGAACCTGCAAGGCATAGTAATATCACATATCATAGAAAAGTATGTGCCCCCTCACAGCAATCTGATTTGTCATTTATATAACAGTTAGCTTACAATGGTGACAAGTGGTTACATTTCAGCAAAGTAAAGTTATAAGTTATGAATGTCGCACAACTGATTTTGTATTCTTAGAACATGTACACTTGTTGTATGCCAAATGCTTATCGAATTAGTTGTTTGGATTATCACACTAATAGTTGGGAGGTGGGTTTCAAATGAAATACTGGTGTTGAAGTAAAGCTATTTTAAGAGAAACGTCTATATTCGTATAAAAGAAGTATAAAAACAGCTGCCCCTGTTCCAGCCTGCAGACAATGCAAAGCATCTCTTAACTGTATTCAGTAATGGAGAAAAAAAAATGTCATACAGGACATTAGGAAAACTGTTGCCTTCTTTTGTTTTCTCCTCTTCCTCCTCAGGCCTGTTGATAAAGATCAGGGAAAAGTGTACGGGTTTTGTAAAGGTCTATAGCAACCCTGCCAAAGCCAACCCCCGAGCCTGGCTGGTCGTAAAATTCATAAATTTTCCCTTCCCAGATGCAAATGCGATTACAACTGGCATGGTCTGATCTCTCTCCCTCGTCTTTTCATTGTTTCTCTCTCAACCCAGTGCATTCATGACATTATCATATATGCACCAAATGGTGTGCTGGGTCCTGCATCTACTGTTTTGACATTTTCCTTTATCCTGTTTGTGCCTGTACAGCATGTATGTATATATGTGTAAAGCAACAAACTGATATGCATAAAGTCCTATGGATATCCATGTCACATTAACTGATAAGACTACCCCATTTACAAATTATGCAAGTATACATTTTATATGGTTATATATTCACATAAAACAGTGTGTCAAATATCCATACACTACGCTGTGTTGCATCTTTGCCATATTTAAGCGTTAACAATAATAGTAATAATAATTGTACAGAAATTCCTATGATACTCTCTGAAGACACATCTGCCAGCCATACAGTTTGTCTCCAATAAACATATGTTCAGCTGAGTGTGCGTGTGTGTGTCTGCTCAGGAAAACAAAGGTCACATTTAGGTTGCAGGAATGTCTTGGCTGCGTGTCATTTCCCCTTTGACAGAAACTGGGCTCTGAAAAGCCTGCTCTCAAGCCTCAATTTTAGCAACAAGTCAAGCACTTCATTACAAGACTTAAACTCAGCAAATAAAAGAATATATAGAACCAGCATCAAAGTAATTAGTTTTAAGTTTGTGTCTTGTTTAAGATGATTCCAGCAGCTCTTCCTTTGTATTTATGTGTTTCTATGAGCTACTATGTGTCGTGCATACTTCCAAAAACCAAACTGTCCTACCCGAGTAACTTCCATGATCAGAATAGAGCGGAGATGTGAAGATCTAACAGATTTCAAATCCACTAGTGTCTTTAGATTTGCTATGACTTACGCAGGGAAGTGTGTATGTAATTTTGCAGGCAGATCTTTCCACTTGTTTCTTTCAACCTTGTAGATCTGAAAAGACTAGATAAAGTGGCAGTAGCAGCCCTGTTACATGGATGGTGCTGCTCACCATATGTTACTGGTTGCACTTTGAGACAGAGAGAGAAGTCAGTGGAGAAAAAAGAGTGAGGGAGTAGTGTGTAAGATTCCAGAAGTCAGCGGGGGGGGGGGTCCTCCAGACAGCATCAAATCCCAAGACAGCCTTAAGCCTGGTGTCAAGACTCCAGGTTTCTCATGAGAACCTTCCATCTCATCCTATCATCATCCTATCATCATTAAGGCTTGGGTGTCTCCCGTAAATGATTCAGATGCAAACATGCAATGCAACTGCAGGAAAAATATACCCACATAACACTTATAACACTTGTGTGACAGTATGCTATTATCATAAAGTTCATTAAGGTCATTAAATAAATTACTTTTTATTATTTCTAAATTATTTTCAGGTTAAACAGGTAACATCACTAATTAAAAATTTGGAGTGCTACAAAAAATAACTAAATACATTTTTTTTTTTTAAATTTATTCTTAATCATCATGAAATTGTTTTGTACATGTCATTTTTCCAAACTATCTGTATCAGTGTCTTCATTTCACCTCTACTTACATATATGAGCTCACTTTTTCAAGCAGCCTACTGAGGTAGAGCTAGTGAAGGAAACCACTTGAAAACACAGGCCTCAGCTTCCTCAAAGGTCACCGGGTCAACACCGCCAGTGAATCTCTCACTTTACTGCCACAGTCTGGACCTAGGTGAGGACTCGCTGTTAGCTTTCCGCTGACCTTTACCGTTATGTTCATTAGGAGGACGACTTGAGACAAAAACACATTTGCAACGCCTGACAAAAAGCGACGATGGGCTGACACATTGCGCAAGCCGAGCACGGTGGGAGCATGATTCACTGTGTGGGTATTCTTTGTTCTGAACTGACAGAAAAATATGTCACTACTGTGGGGAGCTTTGTTGAGTTTATCCACTTCACTAACACAGACAACTTTTTTTCCCCAACAGGAAATAAGACACGTCAAAATGTGAGAAAAGTGCTCCCTACACAGATGTTACGAAATCCAGAATGACAAAACCAAACAGCTGCATAAAACTTTGTGTGACGCAAGAGACAATAAAAAAGAGCTAATGCTGCTAAATTAAAAAAGAAAGGTAATAAAAAGACATCACTAAAAGAAAACAATTACATTTGCAAAAGCAACACATTAATTAGCATGGCAGATATATGGCCACAAATAAAAGGGGGAGATAATCATATTTCCAGAGCTACATTCTTTTACTGAGAGCTGTCAGCACATTTTAGGACTTTCTTTCCATTATTGCAGCATGGGGCCTTCGCTCTGACCACGGGGCACATCGCTTGCTGAGAGCCACACAAGGCAGGAAATGTTTTCCTTGGCAGATGCATGTCGAATTACTGCTGAAGCACATAACCGCCACAATATCCGTGACACCGTCCCTAATAAGCAAGCTAATAGGTCTGTTGAGTAATGGGCATGGGGGCCAGGGCAATACATGGTATTATGGGAAAAAATGTGGCGCATATATGTAGAGTATGCAGTGAAAAACCTCTTATTTGATTTAGGAATTTACAATGCAGAAGGTGATCCAAACACACTGCTTCTGTTTTGCCTGCCTGGAGACTCAATATCATATTGTTTAGCAAAGAATGGCATTCATTCTTCGAAGTGGAATTCAACCTGAAATTCAGAGCATGTCGTCCTCAGCCAACAGACACACAGTTATTTTGCTAACAGTTTGTTTTGTCTATGTATCCATATTTAACCTGCACTAGACAACTAAATGACATTTCTAAAAGCATTAAGTCATGGATTTACTATTTCATGTATGCCTTTAGAGATATTCTAAGTTGATATTTGATTTAGCTACCTGATTAAAGACCACCCATCAGCGCTTTAACAACATTAACAACACTAAAGACCTTCAAAGTGGCTTTGCATCGATTGTGGTTGCTTGAATAACTTGAGTTGTTGGCCACCGGTGACCTCGGGGATGGCGATAAAAGGGGAGCTGCAGGGGCTGCAAAGGCTTTAAGGGACGGACTGCTCTTTCTGTTTAGAGGCAATGGGGGCAAAGTGGGCCATGCATGGGCTCAGTCCTGCCTCATTTCTCAAGTCATAAATCCGGATTTGCCACAAGGCTGTCAGGTTGAACTCAGGGAACAGCTGGGGGCGAAATGAAAGGCGGATACACCAGCAGACATGAGAGAGAGAGAGAGAGAGAGAGAAAAGCGGTTGTTCATTAAGGACAAAAAGAGACTGAGACAAAAAGATATGAGGACGGTAAATCAGAGATAGCAGAAAAACAGAATATGACTTCTAACTGAAATGAAAGTGACAGATATACACAAAGCTGAGACAGGTGTGAGAGAGGTGTACCGTGCATCGAAGCCATACAAGACATCACTGCCCACCTTGGTGTTTATTTGTCCACCCCTCCTCCCCCCTCCAGGCGCTCAAAGGGTAAACGTCTATTCTGGTTTAGGGTTACAGCCAAGCTGCCTTGAACCCCCGGGCTTCAAGCGCGCATGCCATTCTTTGCAAGCCGACGCACTCCCTGGCGCGCATCACCTGCCCCTGACCACCACAGGGAGGAAGGGGTCCCTCAGTGCTTTCCTTGTCAAAAAAAAACCCTACCCCCACACCTTTGCTGATCCAGTGCTCCCCCACCCGTCACCACAGCCCCGTGACACAGAATGACACACCTGCCCCTCTTTCATGCCCTACTCCAACTATTATTACAGGCTTTATAAGGGTTTAAGTGATGATCAGAGGATGGCCATGACCTCAATAGGTCACTAAGCTAGGGCAGGCAAAGCTAACAGTTAAAGGAGCTGTCTGGCACGGTGACAAAACAAGGCGATGACAGAGTCTGTCTGAAAGCGCCACTACCGCTGGCCACTCTGTTTTCCACCTACCAGATCTACTATCAAACAGTCACTCAGGGGGCCAAACCATCTGTCGCCAAACATCTTTCAGCAAAATGCTGTACAGGAATGTCACCTCACCTTCCCAACACCTGTTTGGGAATGATATTTTTCCAAACATTCATTATGGAAAGACCTGCAGTATAGTACAGTTATGTAGCCACTACAAACTATAGATGATTATTTTAGAATTGAATTTGGTTTTTTATATATGTTGGTGAAATGTAGGGCTTCTTTGTTGAAATTTTGTGCTGGCGCTATAGAGCCATTTTGCCACTCTCACATGCAAGACCCATAAAAAATTAAAAAGCTGTTACCGCATCTCAGGTGTGTGCCATATTTCATACTGTCTTAAAGCGTCACTAGTACCTCAACAACAACTTCAAATTTACCATACTCTATGCAAGCTCAGAATTTTCTAAGTATAGCAAGGACTCAAGGTCTGAAGGTTTATGGGTATCTGTCATATAACAGGAGGAAGAAGTACATCAAAGCATGAAACATATTTCCTGTATCCACTTGGTGACCCTATGATAAATGCCAAACACTAATATGTAGATGTGTTCAAAACCTTTGTAACTTAGCATCACCAACATCTCTAGCTTAGACCAACCAAATATGAACCAGTTTAATAACAAGCGGGAGTGTGTAAGGACTTAGTCACACTGGCTAGGAGACTGGTCAGTAATCCCCCGGTATCCACTGTTTACTAAGGACAAGAGTGTATTTTGCAACTGGATGGCAAGTGGTTGCTAGAGGTTGGTGGAAGTCACTAGTGTGAAACTGGTCGCACCGAGGTATACAGTGCTGCACTGAAAACCTCCTTGCAATTGCTTTTGTCACTAGCAGGTTGCTAGTGAGTTGCACTTTAGAAATAAGACACTGACTTGACTGCAAACACTCGCAAACTACTCTCCCAGTGGTAGTGAAACTTGGAAAAGTAACAGGAAACAGAGAAAATGTTTGCCTTCAAAGAAAAAGTGGTGCCTTTTGAAATGCAGTGGTTGAAGGTAAGGCACAACCTTTACTTTGAAGGCAAACATTCTTCATTTACACTTTTTCAAGTTTCACTAAACTTCAGAGAGCAAATACCAAGTGTTTGGACAAGTCCGTTTCTTCCATGTAAACTATGGGCGACAGCAGCTACCAACCAACGCAATCACAAGGAGGTTTTTGATTTAGCAACCTCTTTGTGACTTGATTTCATCCAGTGGCAGGCAACAAAGTCCAGCAACCACTCTCCAACTGGTTGGGGAATGCACATTTGTCTCTAAAGATTGGAGATCGCAGATCGGACTCTGGTCCTGTGTGACCCAGTCCTTGGATGATGCCTGGACATAGCTAATTCAAAATGGAAGTTCCTCTTCGCCTTAGAGCACAGCTCTAAGAAATTGGTTGGTTTTTTTTTGCTATTTTGGCATAATAAACATCTTAGAATTTCATAACTGTACATGAAACTCATTTTCCATCTATTCATCTCCTTCTGCTTATCTGATTCAGGGTTGCAGGAAGGGTTGAAGCCTAATCAAAGCCTCATCTAGCTGTCACAGGGGGAGAGCCAGGGTACACCCTAGACAGCTTGCCAGTCTGTCGCCGGTCTAGCACAGAGAGACAGGCAACCATTCATGCTCACATTCACTTCTAGGGGCAATTTGGCATCACCAGTTAACCTAAACCCATGCATGAATATGCAAACACACATCTAAAAATGTCACTGTCCCTAATTTAAGTAGATATACAGTACAGTTTATAATGAGAAGTGTGTGCCAGTGAATATTTATCTCTTTTTGCCCCACAACAAGTTACAAAGGTTTGAAAGTATTCAAAGAGGCTCACAGGTGGAATTTCACAATAGTCCAGTAACAAGAAATCATTATGTCACTGACAGCAAAAGTAAAAGAATCTTTGCTAAATGGTAAATATTGATGAATGCATTCATTTCTCACAGCTTTGAATGCATCAGAAAAGTTAATTGTATATTAATTAACATATTATTCAAACAGCACATTTAGCACAATCAAAGAATTTGGATCCCACCTCAGTTGGCTTTTCTATTGAGGCAAGAGCTAATTCATGGCGATACCTTCACACTATTTGCTCTATATGCCATGACCAACATTTGTGTTGTAAATGTAAAAAAAAAAAATCATTCTTAATTTATAAATGTAATACTTTAATAGTCTTGGCAAGGATGTCAAACTCATTTTACATAATGAGCAACATACAGCTCTCTTTGATCTTAAGTGGCCAGACTGGTAAAAAAAAAAAAAATCCCCTTTATTTCAGTCTAAAGTAGTTTAATCCCTGAGATATGTCAGGTTTTTCTACATGCTAAAGAAATGCTGCAGAAATCTTTGGACCTAAATTTTAAGAAATAAATGTGTAAAATTACAGAAAAGGTTCTGGTAGCCCGTTGCCCAGACTTTCCTGTATTTATAAAACAGGTTTTTGTTGTTGTTGGAGTCTTTGCCAGGCTGATTATGTTCCCCAGGTCTTATGTTTGACACCCCTATTCTATAACATAAAAAGGTCAGATGTGACTTGCCAATTTCTGAGTGTCTAAGTAAGCCAAATGATTTGCATGGTTGTCAAGAGTCAAGAGTGCATATATATAGCAAATGAATATGGCTTAACCATTTAAAGCCTGAACCATGAAATAATTGCCATAAAATTCATTTTTTTGGAGTGCTTATTGAACTTTCTGACAAATTTTTTAAAAACCCACACATTTCTATATATATGTTTTAATTTGTATCATATTTGCTACATCCAGCATTTTTTGCAGTTTAGTGCTTGAAAACATATTATAGATTTGTAATTTTTTTCGGAGGGAAACGAAAAAACCCCACTATGATACGCTATGTATTAAGGGCCTGTGTGTCTGAAAGTGTAACATCGCGTTTAATCAAATTGGAGACTTCTTGACTTGTTTAATTTAAGGAGAATTATCCTCAACCCTGGTGCACATGAGAACATCATCCTGTCCTTCACACAGAGAGCAGACTATAGAGATGGGCGTACCGTACATCTTGCCCTCATCTGAGAGGATGATCTTCCTACGGCCACAGGGTGGGTAGATGGCCAGGGCCTCCTGGAAGCTCTGCTCGATGTCAGGGCTCCACACACCCTCTGCATCATTCTCTAGGGGTTTGTCGAGTCCATCCCCCAGCTCCTCACTCCCACCCCTGGGGGAGGGAGCTGGCACCCACTCCGCAGACGTGGTGGGACGACAGAGAGAGGACCACAGAGTGAGTGGTGGAGGGTCTGAGTTTTGTGGCAGATGGACGTTGAAGGAGATGGAGGTGTCCGCAGGGAGCAGATCTGTCTGTATGAAATCCACAGGTGTGATGGTGATGCTGGGTCTGGATGTGGCAGGACAGAAAAGAAAGGCAGAAGGGGAAAAATTGAAGTCAGATTACAGAAAGTTTTTTAATGATTTTACATTATTTCCAAAATAGTGTGACGATAACAATACTGTTCAACCCCATTTTTTGTTTTCTAACAAGGACAACCATGTATTTGTATGCTTTTAAACATCTGCCATCATTTATAATGTTACTAAAAGAGCAACAATAGAAAGTTTCCTATGATGAGCATTTCACAAAACCAGTGACTGTTATTAACTAATATTTTATGATTTTATCATTTATTCAGCTTATTGAGATGGTCAGCAGCTACAGCAGTTACCACACAGAGCTTATACAGACCATTATTCAAAATCTTAGTTCTTTCATTTAGAAGCAGGGGTTAAAATGGAATATGGTGCATGGGAGAACCTGAAGATCAGGTGTAGCAGTGCAGAATTAACCAGAAATGAGTCACATAATAATTTGTTTTGAGCATTCCGGTACATTGTTTTTTGTGTACAGAATGCGATCAGCTGATTTGTGTTGCTGCTCCGATACTCACTGCTCTTTGTGGATTTTCACAACTGATATAAGCAGATCTTAAGTGAGCTACATGGCAGATTTTGAATGCCTAGACACTACAAAGGTAGTATATAAGGTAGCCTGGACTAAAGTGCCTGGTAACCAGTGAATAACACAAAACTAGTAACAACTTTCTCTCTGTATCTCATTGTACACGAGAAAGGCATTCTATTCTATTCTAACTTGTTATTCATGACGTTTCACAAAAACACAATTTATCAACATCACGTACAGATCCAGTATCTGAATTAAAAACTCTAACAATGAATTAGGACTGTAAGATTTGAAGCTTAGAAAAATATACTTGCTGATGAGCTGTTGGCTTTGTAAAATAAACTCTCATTTTCTTATCCTTTCCTCTCCTTATGTTTTTCCTTTTTTTTTCTCTCCCTGGGAGAAACCATACATTTGGCTCACAGATACATCATTTTGTGACAAACTGCACACAAACAGTTTGCGTGTTTGATGATATTTGTGGATCTGTTTGAAGAGTTGCAGTTTGAAATTACTTGGCACCTTTAAAAAACACTTTTAACTGCAATTTAACATTTTTATTCTGTTTCTGCTCGCTTTTTTCAGTAGCTAACTGATGCTTAAGTACCAAATCTTAATTTACAACAGCATCATCAACAGATCACAGGGATGGAAAGGAAAAAGGATTTGTTCAAGGTGTAATGGGCAGCGGGATGTTATTGTTTTCTTAATACTGAACAAATATCTTCATGCCATCACTACTTAGACAAATCTGAGCATACAGACATAAATCAGTGTGACATAGGCTTAGCAGTGCATTAATTTTCTTTAAAAAAAAATACACAGAAAAGTGAATCATGTTGAGTAAATGTCACTGAGACCCATTTCTTAGCTACACTATTAGCAAACCTAGCTGCTACATTAGGGCCATTATAGATACACAGCGATTATGCTGCACGATCACATCAGCTCAACATCTGCTAACCCTCACTGGGGAAAAAAAAAGATTAATAATAAGGTTAATGCCAACAGAGGGCATGTGGTGTTGGAGCAGAGGAGGGGTGTGACAAATGAGAAGACACATTAAAGTTGTGTCACGTTGCAAGTTGCATCCTCAGACACACTTAGACCCACATGCCAAGTTGAATCACAGCAGGATATTAAAGCCATGGGGCTTTTTTCAGGCTTGTCCATTTCTTCATCAGTGCTATAAGTGACTGTGTTATTAAAACCCTCAGCTGGGGTCCTAATCAATGTGTTTATGCATTGTTTGGGGTGTAAGAGTGTTACAACAACAAGATGAGTTATTAAAACGATTAACTTATGCATTCCTTTGACTGTTTGCGACAGCGGGAAAAAAACAAACAAACTTCTAAACAGTGCTGAAATCCAGAGGGAAGGGTGACAGTGTAGGCATGTTTGACTTGCAACAGATTCACATCCTGTTTTCCCTACACACCAATTTATTTAGGATATGCACACAGCCCTTATGTATATTTGGGTGGGGAGAATGAGACAGTTGTCGGCTCCACCGCTTCCTCTTGACAAATGGAGAAGGAGGAGAAAAATGGGAGAATGGGCACAATGGTAGGACACGGTGAAGAAAGAGCTCCACACTCATGAGTCAATACAAACAGGAGTTTGTGTCACTGACTTTTTTTCCTGCCAGTGTTCTCCATGTCCATTTAGGGCAGCAACGAGAAAAGCGGTGACCATTACGTCAGTTATAACGCCAAACCTGAACGTGTGTTGAGAGAATACAAGGATCTCAAATGAAAAAGGCTGTGATTGGCAGAGATCTGGGGAGTGAGTAAGACTCTCCAGCCATCCCCCACCCCCTGCTCTCCCCACCCCTGCACTTCCTCTGAGCCCCCCGATGTTCCACAAAGCTTCCTGTAAGGCGTCCGGCCAGTCAGCCATTCAGCCCCATCAATTTCTGTTTCTTACACGCACATGAACTTACATGTGTACAAACAAAAATGGACATAGATTTTAAAAACAAACAAATTTTTAAAAAAAAACCAACTTGAACCCACACAAACTCCAACACATGAAAAGAAAAAAGTCAGAAAACACTGAAAGCAGTATGCCATATTTACTAAGGGAGCAGACTGTCCATACACAAACTTATGAGCAAATCTCCACAGTGTTTAATTCTGACGATTAAAATATAAAAAAGATACAGGAAAATGGTTCTAGTTAGGATTATGGTTTCTGAAAGAAGCATTTGACATTAAATCAAACCCTAAATATCACTAGTAATAATAGAAGCAGTTACAGAAAACATCCATTTCTCCAGCAAATGGTTGGATTAAGTTTCCTGGTTTGATCTCTACAAATTGTGAGGATTACAATTTTAAAGATTTAATCATTAATAAAATGCATAACACATTCGCCATGTGTCCAGGTGATGATTCATTTGTAAACAGGAGTCAAACCTTTGAACTCTGGATAACCCCCGAGGAAAAAAATCTGACCTGACACTGCACTCAAAGTGGGACATTGTTCATAATCAACTAGTTAACAGATCTTCTCTTGTGATGCTGTGAAGGTCAAAGTGGCACTGTTTTTATGACGTATGCTTAAAAAATACTCGGCCTAGCCAAGCATCTGTGTGACTTGTGCGGTGTAATGGAGTGGCGTTAGTTTATCCACAGATTTTAACAGAGCTATTGCCATTAAGAAGAAAACTAGGGAACCAAGTCACATAACATGGCTCACTTTAACGATCCCGCCAGCCTTATCCAACCTAAGTTTTCTGAATTAAATCCCTCACATAATTCAAACTAGTTAAAAAGCTTATGTAATTATTTCTTATGCGATTCCAATAAGCTCTAATCTCGATCACAAGCTGACCAGCTACTCGAGAGCTAATGGCTTTGCTAAAGTTGCGATAAAACTAAACTTTCTGAAACTGACAGATATAATCCCAGTGTGACATTTCTATTGTTTGTGGACGTGATTTTAAACTAAACACAGCTCCAGTTCAGGGTCACTGCATGTCAACGTGAGAACTGTGGGGGCCATAAACCATTAGTGTGGAGCTCTGTGCCTCTCTCAAAGCGTCCAGGAGGTTAATTAACCTAAGCCATGCCTTAAAACAGCCCTCTCCCCTCCCTCACGCCTCCAGACCAGCCCCAGCGTGGCCCCTCTACCCTGGATCTGCTCAACAGGATAATCCTCCAGCTGGTGCTGTGGTCAAGGGGCCACATAACCCCTTGGCTGCCCCCACTCCTTTACACAACTGTACACACTGACCAACTAAGCAAACCCAGTCACGGTTAAAACTTGTTAGGGAGAGGAAAAAAAAAACTTAGGACAAACAAAAACAAAAATATGCCCACACATACACAAGTTAAAACACTAACAAAGACTTTATCGGAGCAGGGTCATATGCAAGGCTGAGGCACACATGCACAGAAACAATGAAACCTTCCCTCTGACACACATACTGACACACACACAGCCACATATTGTAAAACATGAGGAAACGCCAACAAAAAGCTGCAGGTAGATGAGCCTCAGGTTGTTCTGGACCAGAGCCAGCCAGGTGGGCAAGCAGGGCTGCTTTTTATAAGCAACGTCAATCATCTGTGCAGTTGAACACTTTGGCTCAGATGGAAATTTCACACCACTTATTGGAAACACTGTACTGACAGACACTGCTAATGACTTTGGTAATGTCCTGATTATTTTAATTGCACCCTGAGCTTCAACTTAGTGGTTTTAGCGTAAAACCTCATCTTCTTTAGAAGGAAACAATTTTCACCTATTAGCAGTGTTACTGCATGAGACCACACAGGGACACAGAGACTGAAAAAGATACCATGTAGATATCCAGAAAGTCACAGTACTTGCTACACTCACAGAGTGTGTCTGTATGTGAGTGTGTGCGTATGCTGAAGTGGTCACAATCTCCACTAATCGAGCCGGGAATGTAAAGACAGACAGGAAAAATTCTGCCAATAAGCCGGTAGTATGGGATCAGGCTATGTATGTTCTCTGTACAGTGTTGTATATAGTAAATACTATTAGTAGATTGCTCCATTCTCTGCTTTATCTTTATTGTCTTGCTGCCTCTCAACGTGACTTGACTTGGGGAGCTTTGCACAAGAATTCCAATGTGCATGGACTGTTGGTCCTATGCGCAAATAGCAAATAAAAATCTTGAATCTTGAATCTATGCGATAGAAACAAAGTGGCAGTGAGAGGCTCTGGCTGCAAACAGGTTTGTTTTGTTAGGTTTTTGCTGAAAGCACGTGTTCTCTGGCACCGAGTCCCACTGGGCTGCCCCAGCGGGAGTCTCCGAGCTCCACACACTAAACAAACACTTGCATGCACAAAACAGTGGCTTTTGCATATTAGACATAAAAGGACAACTTTGTTGTGGCAGTGTAAACCCCTCACAGTATATTTACACATCACAGGCAGCAACCAAAGGTTGTTTTCACAATCATCCTGTTGATTTATTGATGCGCACTTAAAGTGAAAAATTCATTGGGAATGATCATCCGACAGCTCTGCATCTTTCAGCTCTGCATCTTTCAGCTCTGCCTGGCGCTTTGGTTACCCAGTCCACAACCCCTCTATGATCATTTGGTCTCACCGCTTGAAGCCAGATGTAGCGTTCACCTGCAGCAGGCTGCTCTAAAATCCCAGCATCAGTCAAGAGTGTTATAGACTTGTGGCGACAGGAAACTGTGCAAATAAAATCAGCCATGGTGGGTTTAAACTAAGTAAAACGGGGCTTGAAATGCTGGGCTGATAAGCAGGTAATGACAACAAACTATTAACACTAATCACATGTGGTATGTTAAGCTGCCAAAAGTTAGCAGAGTGGTTGTTCTCAACAGTCCAAGGTGTAAATGCTTCTCTAACTGCTTGAACATGATGAGGGCTGGTAAAGACTCTGAACTTTTGCTACTTTTGTTAATTTGCTATTATATAGAATTGCACAGTTCACGCTCCTCAAGACTTAACTTCTGCCCTTTCTACATGCCACTGGGGAAAAGAGCTGAGGTCTTTCATATGAATCCCAGATAATCCAAATGTAAAGATTTATCAGACTGGCTGGAATCAATAGACAACACAGACACACACTGCACAGTGCTACGGGTGCTCAGCAGTGTTAGCAGAAAAGGAGGGGAGGGCTGTGCAAAAAGTCTTTGTTCTACAAGGCTCATATCTGAGGCATTATTCGTTTTTCTCGTGCAAGCGGAGGAGGAATGATCGCTATGTGGGATGAGTACAGGAAAAAAAAAAAAAAAACTCCTCCACTCTGGAGAG
>VVHJ01063286.1:46499-57372 GCA_015107715.1 Tylochromis polylepis | reverse complement strand
CCACATCCCTACACACACACACACACACACACACACACCCCACACACACACACACACACACACACACACACACACACACACACACACACACACACACACACACAATATAAACTGGATATATTTTATTGCATAAAAATCCCAAAGAGGCTCCTCAAATAGTAACTTAGCACTATGCTGAAAGGCAGTGCTACACAGCCTACTTTGGCTGATCATTTCAGCATCTTTTAAGCCCACTGACTACACCCTGCACTTGTGATGTGCATGTGAACATTGCTAGGGTTTAGGTGTAGAAGCCAAAACAGTTTTGGGTATCACACTGCGTTCTAAATGAGTCAGTGCAAAAGGAAACTGCAGCTTTTGACTTAAATTTTAGTCCCAGGAGGTTAGCAGCATTGCTCTGATGGCAGCCTTATTGTAGATGCCATGTGGCTTTTGACAGTTGACTGTCAGGAAAAAACATACAGTAGTATGATGCTAATAGCACTGACTGTACAAGCACTTACTGTTGACCATCAGCATTTTCTTTGAACCACAGCAGCTTAGCATTTCTTTACTTTGCATTGTGGCTTTAAAAAACAAAGTCAGTCTATGAAATTATTCATTTTCATTTTCATTAATTTGGTTTTTGCCTGAACCTGAATTACTGAATTACGCCTTCAGTGTAGGACTAGAATATTCAAAGAAAAAGACCTTCATTTAAGCACTTTTTAAAGAAAATACTAGGAGGCAGAAATAATTTATTTTATCAGGTCCCACACTGAACACTTTAAAACATCCTGTCATGCAAATATATTTCAGATGTGAACCTGAGAACACATTGCAAAAAAAAATCAGTGGCCCCAAGAACTACACATGGTCAAAAATAAACGTGCAATAAAAATAAATGGCTCTAGTGTTCTTTAAGGTTGTTCCATTCATCGAACTAAGTACCTCACCTTTTCTTCTTTTTTATTTATTTATTTTTCTACCCAGCTGGCAGTTCAGGAACTTTGGATCGATACTGTGCTTGCAACATGAAGGCAGAAAGTCCAGTTGCGGAGCAGCTTAACAGCTCCACAAAGACCTGGCTGTTTGGGCCGCGAGGCAGGAGATCAATGGTGTAAAATAGGGAAGAATTAACAATGGTTGCAGAGCAAGGGGAGGACAGCCTGCTTTGACCTGGAGTGTGTCGAGACGACGGGCTTCACCCTGTCACCCTGATAATCGCTCCACTAGAGGAGGATAAGACCAAACAAGAATGGCTGTGATAACGTAGCTCCTCTGTGTCTGAGCAAAACAATCATTGCTAAGAAAAAGTGTAGACATTATTAGTATTGTGAAAACTAAGGTCCTTTCAAGGGTACGAATTAAGGTTTTCTTTGTTTTTCGGTCATGTTATAGTGTTATTTGTTTTTAAACAAAAGTTTCAGATAATGAGGTAACCATATATAAAAGTAATCCCCATGTGTCTAAATCTCAGGCTTTAGACTGCTCTGAGCAATAGGATTCCAGTGTTTCGACTAGTTTAGTGCCGAGCTGTGGTAAGCTTGTCATGGATTTCTTTTCATGGTCATCTGTTTAAGGCACAGCAGACCTAGAAAGTCAAACTTGTCTGTACAACATGGCGACTAAAGAATTACATTTTACTAAATACAATTAAATAAATTAAATTACATTCAATCTATACAGAGCTAGTTCAAAATAAAACGTCTCGAGGCAGTTTATACTGCAAGGTGAAGATCCATCCATATTAGAAAGGACCCCAATGATCAGATGATCCCCTGTGAGCAACAACTTGGAACTCTCTTTCAATAGGAAGAGACCTCCAGCAGAACCATGCTCTGGAAGAGGGCAGTCTAACAGCGTGAGGGAAGAGAAGAGTCAACAGCAAACAGGCACAAACTACAAAACACAAACTACTGGAGAGAGTAAAGCAAGGTAATGGCATTAAAATAGTGGAACAGTATATTACCTCACATATGGTGTGAAGAGAGGGGAGTGAACTGAGGGATGGTTCAGAGTCACCTGTTCCAGCAGAAACTGTAAGCTTTATCAAAAAGGAAAGTTTTTTAAGATTAATCTTAAAAGTAGAGAGGGCAACTGTCTCATGAACTCTGACTGGGATCTGGTTCTGCAGAAGAGGAGCCTGATAGCTGGCTCCCATTGTACTTTTGGGGACCACAAGTGGTCTAGCACTTGGAGTGACGCACTCTGTTAGTACACGCTGCTCTGCTTTTGATGGGGCATGATCATTCAGGTTTTTGTGTGTGAGAAGAAGGATTTTAAATTCAATTCTGTATTTAAGAGTGACGGGAAGCTAATGTTATGAATTCTTTGAAAAGGTTTTTTTTCTGTACAAGTAAAACTTTAACACATTTATCAAAAACAGGTGATGAAAACACAAATGGACAACTGAGGTCAAATGAATGTACACTGCACAAAAAAACAATTGAAAGAGACGATGGATGGTGTTCTGGGGAAATCACTGACCCACTTCCAAACTGGTCATGCTGGACGATGTTACAGGCAGCATTACATTCTCCACGGCTTCTCCATACTCTTTAACATCAGTCGCATGTGCTCAGGGTGAACCTGCTATCATCTGTGAAAAGCACTGGGCACCAATGACCTGCCAGTTCTGGTATTCTATGGCAAATGCCAAAAACTCCATGGTGCTGTGCAGTGAGCACAGGGCCCACTAGAGGACGTTGGGCCCTCAGGCCACCCTCATGAAGTCTGTTTCTGTTTGTTTGGTCAGAAACATTCATTTATTTATCAGGGACTAAAGTATGTGGACCTTACAGATGAACAGGAAATTTAAAAGACAAAATTAGAATTTCAGTCTGTGAGTAAACAATTTGATATGAGTGGATGTATACAAAAAACTGTCTTTGCCAACCGTTGTTTATACAAAGATCTATCAGTATCTGACAGTGCTTCATAATATATCACAACACATATTATGAGATAATTTCTTGAATTAGGACTTGAATTGCTGTTGCCAATCTTTCTGGAAAAAAAGGTGATATTTTGGATAGTGAGGCAGTTTATGTATTAGAGAAATGTGAGACAACAAATATCACATCAACAAGTAGTTGTCTAGGATGTCACTAAGTGACCTTAAAGTAACTGTTTCTCTCGCAGTGGCTAATGTTTATGTTTATGAGTCCATCGTCAGGTGAACACTGATCAGCAATGGGGGGTGCATGGCAAAGCTGTGAAGCAAAAGGAAGTGCTCCTTAGAATGATCTCTTCTGCCCATCTGCAGTTTTCTAATGTTCACGCGGACAAGCCAGAACACTGCCGAGAAACTTTTTTCCCTCACTATCACTGAATTGAGATCAGAATTATGAGAAAATTTTGAAAACAATAATAATAAAAATACAGAAATCAGGATATTTGTCTGTGAACTGAATCAGAGAAGGAAGCAGGTTTTTCAGCAGGGCAAGCCAGTTGCTCTTTCAAAGATTTGTCAGAGAGGAATAAGGATAATGTGCTGGTGGGATGGCTAAGTTACATTCCTTATTCCAACACAAACGTAAAAAACCTGAAGCAAGCAGTTCATGTAAGGAATCCCACCAACATCCCGGAGTTAAACATTTTCCAAGCACTGGAGTGGAAATGAAATATGTACAAGTCAATGTGGAATACTGAAGCTGCCATTTCCAATCAAGAACTAAAACTCATGTTTCTTAGTGGGTTTAGAGTTTTCCTTCCTCCTCTCTTAGAAGAGCATGAGGAGGTGCACAAACCAAATGCTTGCGCAAAAGCCTGGGAGGGGGACGGGATCCCCCCCCCCGGTTCAGTTCTGTTTTTTCTTTTTTTAAAAAAAACATTGATATTCATTAACACCTGATCCACAGGTGTGCACTGTGCCTTGGCATCAGACCCGGCACAGTGCATCCAAAGGAAATCAATGGGATTTTTATTCATCCAGTTGGGAGGGCCCACTTTGCTTTGCTTCCACGAGCAGTTGTTGCAGTCATGATGAATAGGGTTCCAAAAGTATGCTCACCGTAACGCTTATATAAATACTGCGACAGTAAGCTTAGACATCACCGTGATAAAGCAAAATTGAAGAGATGAATTTTGGGAAGAAAACCAAACATCAGAGGAGGGGAAAAGAAAAAGGGATGAAAAGATGGAGAGAAAGTATAGGTTACTGTAAATCCCATCTATCACCTCTCCTCTGCTCCATTACTGATCAGGGAATGAAGGATTATATCAAGTTGGCTGGTTTCAGCAAACTCTCTGGAGATGTCCTTGGAAGTGACAAATTGCTAGGTTAATTTTGCTAGGGTCATGGTTCTTTGGACCGAATTAGCCACTTTATTTGGAGTAAAAATCCATAAATGGAGTTCATTCCGAATTTTCAGTAACTCCATTCGGATCCAGTGAGGTATGGCCTCAAGCTGCTGGGAGGAATCCTAAGCCATCCCAGGAGAGTACAGCAAATACAGTATATGACAAGTGGACCAGCCTGAAAATCCCATTAATTTCCCTCAATCTGGGCTTTATGGTAACAGGAGGAAAAGTGTTTAAGCATTTTCTCTTGAACTACCTCCCCCTGGGATCAATTGCCCCTCATCTTCTATCTGATATAGATGAAGCATGGGACATTTCCGGTGGAGAAATATTGAATTCCGAGGAACAGCACTCATCCCTAAATCCACCTACCTGCTTACTCCCTATATTATCTTCAAGTGCCTCATTCCACTTTCAAATATCCATTTCATAAATACTAAAGAGTGGGTGGTCAAACAATTTGAATTTACATCTTAATAAGTACATATGTACAACCGAATAGGGTTGGAACTGAGTCGTTAAAGGAGGCGAGAATTGGGCCTTGTTGGGCTGGTGTGGAAAATGTGTTAGCATACTTGTCAGTGGTAACTATGAGCAGAGATTTTTCTGGGCAGAGGTGGGCAAGTGGGGGTCTGTGTATCTGAAGCAAAGCCAACTCCAGCCTCTCTGCCGTGGTGAGATTAGAAGAGAAGAGTAGGCTTTAATATAACTGACTCTCTCTGTGGCGTGACCACAGAGAGAGGCAGCGGGCAAACTTAGGATTGCCGGATGGACGGATGAGGGAGGCAAGGGGCTTACAGAAATAACATGGGAACTGGTGCAGAGGAAGAAAGTGAGGGTGAGCTATCTTTTTGTCTAGGGGAGTATGTATAGGGATATACATCCTCCAGGACTCCAGGATAACAGGTTGCAAAGGGCTGACAGACCTCATTCCCCCACCGCCTCTTCCCTATTTGTCTTCTTCTTCCTTCTTTCTATTCTGTTTATATCTTGCTCATTCGCCCTTTCTCTTTTTTAGTTATCTAGTTCAGTTTCTATGGGAGCAGCCAGCCTGCAAAGCCTTGAAGTCAGAGAGGAGACGAAAGAAATAAAGCCAGGTGTACAGGGGGGAATGTGATGGGCCCTGAGGTTGGGCTGAGAGGTGAGGGACAGACACTGGAATGTGTGACAAAAGGATGAGCTTCACTGCTAATGACTCCCACAGGGGAGACCAGCTGCTCAGTTTGCAACGGCTTACGCATGCACCGACTCCATGCAGGATTGACTCAACGGTGTGATAGAGCGTGCACACGATAACACAAACTTTACATGACGTGGACATCAGGAAACAGGGATGCGCGCATTGAGATACAGTCAGGCAGTTTTGTTCTCTTCTTTCTTTCATGCACACACACACACACACACACACACACACACACACACAAATGAGTCCTCTTTTCTTAATACCTTTCTCTTCCAGCACCGCTCCTTCTGAATTAATTTTCAACTTTTGAAAAATTCTGAGTTCCCAGTGTCCTCAATTTGCACTCAGGTGTCATGACACAAGAGTGCTGGTTATGAATTCTGATGATACATTCCATCCACTCTTGAGTTTTGTCCACAGCTATAAAAGGAATGTTTCAGCACAATAAAGCATAATCAATAATACATAGTCATCCGTGCCCCCCACCCACCTCCTATCCTCCAGTACTCGAATAAAGAGCTCTTTTGTATGATAATGCATGTGAGCCCTCTAGTGTTAAGCCATCTAGTTTCATGTGCTGAAAGAGTGTAAAATACCAACCGATAAGGCCTTAACATTATGGTTGCACTGTACACTGTGATTGTTTGCATGTTGTAGCATATCCGACACAGCCAGTGCCTGAAGGTTTTTTTTCTTCTCTTTAATATTACACACATAATCTACCAACAGATTTTTTTTTCATCTGAGATTAAATGGAATTTTCCTGGTTAAGAACCCCAAGACAAAAACACATTTTACTTCCATTCATGTTGCATTTGAAAAGCGCATTTTAAAAGGCCATGGATTCCTTGATGCAAACCTTAATATACAAATTATCATTCAGGTGACATTTGCCGGCAGATTTCCATGACATAGAGAATTTTGGCTGCTTTGGAAAGGAATGGGAAACCTTACAGGCCTGAACTCTATCTGGTGAATAATGTGATATTAAGTAGATGTGACATTTTAAAAGAGGCTTTAAAATCCAAGCATTGATCAAATGTGGGGTAACAAGCATCATAGCCGAGTTAATGGCTTTTTCACCAAGATATTCCAAAGCTTTGCTTGGACTCGGGGTATGTAATGGCAAGCTGTCATGGGTTTCTGTTTATCTGTCTTTGCATGTATAATAATGGTCTTAATTTAGCCGTTCATTGTCATGTTTGTATTACAGTATGTAAGCAATTGCTGACTTACTGCACACAAATCCCACTTGCCACCAAAGGTCAAAGCAATGCATCAACAGGGAAATGGATTCAGAGGCTAAACTTTTCAAACAGATCTTAGTAATAGAGCTAATGAAGGACCTGAATGTTGCACTCATTCTAGAGGCAAGGGCTTTCCAGCCAGCAATACTTATTGTCACAATGAACCTGCCACACCACAAAAACAATAACCTATACTCTGTTGGAGAAGCAGTGCAAAGCGGCAACATCCGTGTTACTGTGTTATCATGCAGGGCTGAAAAAAAGTGACTTTTGTTAGAAGTGGTTCTTGTATTACAATCATCCGTAACTGGCAAACGGAGATAGAGAGAGAGAGAGAGAATTAAAGTAGAAATTGAAGCGAATGCAAAGAGAGCTAAAGATCCTGTTCACTGTTTGAATTTCATTTGCAGACACGTGAAGCATTTGATACCTCCTGAAGGAATCCTAATTTAAAGACTCATTTCAGTCTTTGAGGGAGATTCTCATTCTTGCCACGATGCTGCTAAACATTAGCAATAAGGCTGGAAACACTGGACAAAACTTGTATTGAACTAAAAAAATTATCAGCACATCAAAGGGTCACAGATGCATAAAATCACATCAGACCTGTTACAGAAGGTCTGTTTATTTATTTAGATTTTCATGTACATAAGCTTTTTAGTTGTGAATGAAATGTAAAGGTTAGGGGGGTTGTGGCCCAGAAAAAAATTCTAAATTCCTCTGTAAAACATTTAATAAAAAAAAAACAAAGTTGCATAAATAACTATTACTTTCTACAGTAATAGCTGATTACTTAGCTAACTTAGCTATTATTTAGCTATGCAACTTACAATTATCTGACACTAATAGCTTCGCCATATCATTTAACTCAAATAGACACTATACACACTAATACCTCCCTTGTGTAAAGTTATATGAAACACAGTGGGTAAAACAGTGCAAAGTGGCAGATCATCACTCATCTCATCACTGTGAGCAACAAAAAAGTCCTCCACTGTGAGGACTGATTTTAGATTTTTAAATATTCATGGTTTGGATTTTGTATGAAGGACATATTATTATTTTAATTCTTCACATTTGTTATTACTCTTCTTTTCTTCCCAGTTGGTTCTAGCCCTTTCCAAAACGAATCAGTGATGGGTCTGTGTTCCTTATCAATTTTCAATTTAAAAAAAAAGTTATTTAACGTAGTATTACCCAAATGGGGCTGAAGCTATCTTTCTTATCACCTTTGCCCTTGCCATACATACATTTTTCAACATTAATATATGCATTTTCACCATGCACGCTATATAAAAAGTGCACACAACATCACACACTAGTTTGTGAAGTCTCTTTTTAATACAGTCTAGTATTTCAGCCTCTACCTTTTTTCTTCATGACACAGAAGTGATCATATTTTTAGTTTTAACTTATCAACCTTGGTTTGCAAAGTGTATCCATAGTCTGTGTGGATGCACAGCATAGACACAGATACTTGCTAAGAGGTACATACACAAATGTGCTAGAATTTCATTTGCAAAACTGGAACACAAACTTCTTGGAGGGTCTGGTAGTACAATTAACCACACAGCATGGCATATTGGCATATGATAATTACTTTAAATTCTCCAAAAGGCACAAACCCCACAAATGGGGTCAAGAGGTCTATTTCAGTGGCTCTAATTAGGTGAGGTAAAGCCTAGCAGACAGCTCCCAGCTACAGAAGCCTGTGTCGGCACACCTGACTGTTAAAGGACCCAAGCATCTATTAATGCATGACTTTATCTCTTAATATAAGAGTCCCCCCATTCAGTTGTCTTGAAAAGGGAAAATTGGCTATAGTGAGGTGTTTGGGGATTTTTAGTACCAGACTGTAAGCATATTTGTTTCCGCTCCAAACTTGAGCAAAATTGGATTTTAACATACGAGTCTGTAAGGATTTACTTTCTTTTAAAAACTAAAAACCAGTCTCAAGCGGTCATTCGGGGAACTGTGCTTCCTCTTTAGCACTTCTGCTTTGGGTTGATTTTTTTTTTCTATTTTGGTACTTGAGGTTGCCTCCTGGTTTTTGCACATCTACAAGTTCTCTAGACACGTGGACCAACAGTAGCTCATGGAAGAGGTAACCTACTCAATCCTGATCATTAATCATTTTATGTAAGAATGCGTATGCCATGAATGTGTACGCCATAACCGTATGCAATGTGTTTGTATGTGCGCTGTTATTTCCATTTTTTCGGCTGGAGTCAATCTAAATGAGTAAAAACAGTGATGTAATTGATGGATTGGACAAAAGGTCACAATCCAAGGGCATGGTGGGACTACACTGGAAAAAGAGTGTTTCACCTCGGACTGTCTCTGCTGCTGACAGACAAATCAATCACTGTGACTGAATACTAAAAAAGCATGAGTGATGAATTGTGGTCTCTTATAAAGTTCTGCTAAAGTTAATGCGGACAGTTCATAAAATTTTAAGTTCATTTGATTTTAAAGATTTTAGGCTTGGGAAAATACATTGAACACTGATGCCATGTGTGAGTAAAAGATTGCATTTTACATCACTGGGGAATATAAAAATATGGTTCATGCCTTTGAAGAAAGTTACAATACAGCAGTGTTTTCCCTGCTTTCACAGGCATGTTGACAACAACAGAGGTAGGGGTCAAAGTCAGTCTATTAATAAGCTATTTCACTGAAACCGTTGACATCTTTGAAGTCATGAATCAAGCACAAGAATCAACAGTTCTACCTGAACTGTGATATCATGATGTAACACGTGACACAGTGGGGGAAATCACCTTGAGGTGACTGTTGAAGGTGAAGGTGAAGTTGAATTGAAATAATTATTTCCTCCCCTGCTGAGTTTGTTAGTTTGCCAACTTACAAAAAATTGAACAGTCTCTAGTTTTTTGTGCTAGTTTCATTTTAACAGAGAGACAGAATATCAACCAAAAATTCAGAAAAACACATACATAAAAGATATACACCTATTTGCATATTGTTGAATGAAATAAGTATTTTATCCTCAAACAATACATGTTACATATTACTTGGTGGACAAATCCTTGTTGGCGAGCACAGCAGTAAAACATTTCTTGTAGTTGGTCACCAAGTTTGCACACATTTCAGGGGGGATTTTGGCCCACTCCTCTTTACAGAAACTCGCTAAATCCTTTTGGTTTCTTGCCAGCTCGATGTTTTAGCATCCTCCACAGATTCTGTACAGCACTGAGGTCTGGAGACTGACTCCATGACCTTAATGTGTGTCTTCTTTAGCCACTCCTTTGTTGCCTTGTGGTATGTTTTACATTATTGTCATGCTAGAGCAGTGTTTCCCAACCACTGTGCCATGGCACATAGGCGTGCCGTGAGAAATGATCAGGTGTGCCGTGGGAGATTATCTGGTTCCACTTGGTTCCTACTGTAAGTAACGGGCAGAACAATTACATTCTCTTCCACTACAGGGCAGTACAACTATCTGCTCTAATTAAATGGGTTGCCAACTGCCAGTAAAACAGAAGAAGACGAAGAAGAAATTAAATAATAGTCATGCTGCAAGTGAGACAATGCAGCGCATAATAGCAATAGATAAATATTTGAAAAGAAAAAGTAGTCAGTCTGACCTGGGTCCTGGAGAAAATTGTGACCCAGATGAGGGCCCTAGCATGAGTAGTGGTCAGAAGAAAGAGAAAAAAAGGTATGCTGGGACAAACTGAGCCAATTCAGCTATGCCTGGTGCGGGGGAAAAATGATCAATATGCTTTTTGTCACATTTTTGTTTGGTGGTGTGCTGTGTGATTTTTCTAATGGGAAATATGTGCCATGGCTCCAAAAGGTTGGGAAACACTGTGCTAGAGGACCCATCCAGAATCCATTTTCAGTGTTCTGACTGAGAGGAGGAGGTTTTTGTCCAACATTTTATACCAGTATATTGCCCCTTCCATTCGCCTCTCAAAGACCAGAAAAACAGTCTCAAAGCATAATGTTTCCACCTCCGTGCTTGACTGTGGGGATGGTGCCCAGTGGACAGGTGAGCTTTATATATATATTGTAGCATCCAGAAGACAGAGACGATCGGTATTCCGTTTACCGGCTGTTTATTCGGAACGGGAACACAGGCTACTGTGGGCCGTAGCCAACGCCAAAAAAAAATGGATGATCGAGAAAACCTCTCTGA
>VVHJ01063286.1:31253-44990 GCA_015107715.1 Tylochromis polylepis | reverse complement strand
TCAATGTATTAGATTGTTCTTGAGGAAAAAAACAAAAAACAATGTTCTCATTTACAACAACTCTAATCAAATGAATCTGAACTAGCCTTATAAAACAGCATTTCCTGGACAAGCTGCCACAAACAGTTGACATCAAATGCTTCAGCACATCAGCTACCACCAGACTGTCACACACACACACACACACACACTCTCCCTCTCTCTCATATTTTATGTCTTAATGAGTAGGATAAGAGTGGTCCTCTCATATATCTGCAGACTTTCCAGTCTGGTTTTTTTGTTTTTAAAAATCTATAAATCTCTGCTTGGCTGGGTTATTTCTTATCTGTGTGTCTATATGTGTAAAAACCACAACAACTAGCATAGCCTACACTCTCATATTATTATATGAATATTTGTCTCCAGAGTCACAACAGAATAATCCTGAAATAACCTACAGAAGCAGATGAAATTATCAGAATTGGTTACAATGGGGGGGAGATTAAGTCCATTTTACAGGAGAGCAAGAGAATAGCTCTTTTGGTCAATGTGACTGCTTTTGATGTCTCTCTCATAATGATCTGTTACTGCATATGATTCATAAGTTTGCGTTCACTTATCAGTACTGAATATCAGTTGTATGCGTTTCTTGACTTATTACATTGTTATGTCTTGTATTTGTTGTCATTTCTGCTGCCCTCTTTGCCAGATTTCTCTTGAAAAACAGATTTTTAATTTCAATGAGACATGGATTAAAAAAGTATATTAAATAAAAATATATAATGGGCAACTGCTGAGGCATTTTTTCATAATTATTTCTTCACTTCTGAACGTTTTCTGTCAGAAGGTTTAAGTATGGACACAATGAAGTCCATTTACTGAAGGATCATCTCCAAAAAGCACATGTCTGTTTAAAGATACCATACTGATTTTCCCCAAGTGCTCCACATTAATATATTATGATTGAGGATTATTTTCTCATTCACAAAAACAATGCTCAGTCGAATAAAATAAAATCAAAGGCTCTTTTTTCTTTGTTCTAATTTTTTATTTTTACATTTCTGTTATGTGAAGCAATGCAAAACCCCTCCCCCAAAAAACCAAAAACAAAACAAACAAACAAACGTCTGTCCTGGCTCAAAAAAATTACAGTAAAATAGATAGTCTGTGTTACCTGACTTAACAGAGATCAATACATTTTCCTGTTAAGGCCATTTAACAGCTGATTCTGGGGGTGGGCGATCAGGCGGGAACTTTTGTTTCAGATTTAAATGATTAATGCTGATATGGTTTAATTTTCTTCTTAGGATGTTAGAGGCCAGATTGAGATCATCTGCAGGCCAGTTCTGCCCCTCCGACTTTTTTTTGTGCCATACCACATGTGCTATAGCACCAGGAGAGTGAAAAGGTGGTGTATAGTCATTGCAAATGATGATGGTGTCTACAGAGATAGACCAGTGGGAAATTGTGATGACCAATAAATCAGGAAAATAATCAGCAGAATAATCAATAAAAAAATAAATAAATAAATAAATAAAGCCGCCGCTTGCAGTCCCGTGCAGACATTCAGCTAAATGCACAACAGCCTGTGAGAGAAATGTGGAAGCTGCCAGTAACGATAAACACCAGTTTGGATATATGCAATTACAGCATAAACACAGCTTTGACAGTACAAAACCAGACTTTGTTTTTAACCACCATGATAAAAGTCCTGCTCATAAACATGTCAGAGGTTAAACTACTGTTCAGGATCCAGTGTCAGTCTGAGAGGCTTTTATTGTGACTCTATGTTAGCTTCAATTCTTCTGTAATTTAACAAAACAGAAGAGGGAAAACCTACAAGTGAGGTGTTTCTGTAAGAAGCTACAGACACCCGGTGCTTACCAAAAATCCAGAAAACCTCAAACCTCGAACATGTCATCAAGGTAAGAAATACCTTCAGCTTAAAACACACTCGCATTGGGCCCACATCACAGGAGTCGATCACGACTGCTCGCCACACAGCGCACAAATTTGACTACAATGGAACAGCTTGTTCTCAAGTCACGATCCAACCTCAACCAAGCGTGAGCTTCAGATGCAGGCTAGAGTGTACAGCCACACACACACAGAAACTCTCACACGAAACCTCACACTCAGAGTGTAAACAGTGTTTCCCATGAGCAATGAATTCTAACATTAGAAGCAAACACAAACATCAGGCCACATCTGTTCTGTCCTGGGATCGGTGAACTTGCCCTGATGATTCAAATCTAACTTTCCACTACTACAATCCAACAGTTTGAAAAGAAAACATGAAATAATCCTAACTTTGAATTTTCCAAACTTTTCATTCAAGATGTTTTAGATTTGTTTGGGCCAAAAATATGACAACTAAATATAATAATAATAATAGCATAACTAAAACTGCTACATTACTTTAGCATGCAAAAGTAATGTACCTGAATGTTAATAACTCTGAAAACTTATCCCTTTGAACCAGAAAATGCAATCTCATTTTTTAACCATGATTGGATAACTTTTGAAAAATGTTCTTGTAATTAGAATATTATAATTTTATTATTAATAGGACTAGTGCCGCTGTATTTTTGGTAGCTTAAAACAGATTAAACCAGTGGTTTGAGTACTAAATGTTTGCTATAGCCAGTGAGACTGAAACATACCTCTAACAAATGTCTTATCATGTAATTTAAACTCTTGAATTGATTAAGAGGAGACTGATATATCAATGATGAAAGACAGTTTAGCTATAGCCCTTGTTTGTTGACCCTTCTGGTTGGTGGTCTGCTCTCTGTTAGTGGCTCTATATGCATCTGAGGTGAATCCCCAGCAGAAAAACAACAGGTGTACGTCCACTGAGCAGTGTCTTGAGTAAGCAGTGTGAGCTGAGTGGGGGAAAAAAATCAAGGTCGACTCCACCTCCTCTTTCCCATCATCCTCCGTCCCCTCAAATCCCCTATTTTTGTCTCCTTCCCTATTTCAGCCCCCATCTTTCTGAGATCTGCACAGTAAAATATAATGTAGAAATTTCTACAGCTTTAGTACAGCTTGGATTAGTGATGTGCTGTGTCATTCTGTAAAAAGGAAGGACGCAAGGGTAGGAGGGAGTGAGCGAAGGAATGAAGGAGGTTGGGAAGGAAGAGGTGTGGGCAGAAAGACGTAGGATGGAGGGATGTTAGCTTGGAGGGAGGGAGGTTGGGTGGGAAGCCAAGAAGCGTGGAAAGAGGGTGTGTGACAATGAAGGGCGAATGCTCTGATGGACGCATCATGGCTGTGTGTTGTTTTCATATGGTTGTGTGTATATCTATGTATACTTTCTACATGTGGCACTGATTAGTTAGACCGAAAAGAAATGTGACACTCTGCAGGATCTTCAGAAATAATTGTCTGCTGTGTGTTGGTGCTCTGTCTATCAACTGTGACTGCAGCAAACTCCAGGAGGAGGTGCTGAATTTTGTCCACAGTCCAAACAAAGAACTCCATCTCTAATCAGCCCCCTGTGTCATGCCAGGTGTGGTGAATAACTCTAGCAGAAAGCCAATCAGCTTAGAGGATCTCTGTGAGTATAGCTTACATCACCAGCCATTACTCTGACAACACTGCGGGCTCACTACGGCTCAACAATGTTGATTGGTTAAGCTGCTATTTCGAACGCTGATTAAGCTGCTATTTCAGACTGAGCTACAGTGTGTTTGTGTGTGTGGGAATCCTCATGTCCTTCATGAAGTTAGAGATGAGAGAGCCAATTAAGGACTTCCAGGAATATTTAAGAGTAGACGGACAACTTGGCGCTGCTGGATTTTATGATTTTAAGGGTGGTGGAGGTCCAGTGAAAAGATAGCTGTATCAAACTGAGAACATATTTGGGCAGTTATTTTTTAAACTTTATCTAAATAAACTTTATTTAACCGTTTCCCTAGACATAAAACTGCACATGCAGAATCAAAACTAATTAAAACAAAAACAAAACAACAACAACGACTTTGCTGTTTACATTTGTAGTTCTGATTTTTTTTTGTGGTCTGTTTGTTTTTATGCAGAGATTAGAAGGTTTTGTCTTTTTAAGTGTATCCTTCTAGTTTTATAAATAAATACAAATACTCATCATGAACTTTTTTAAAATTTAGACCAACAATTAATTTAACTCAAGCTTCAACAAAGAGTTAAAAGAGTTTCTAGCACCAATCAATAATAGTAAATGAGCTAAACCACCAACATTTGTGATCAGAACTTGACACTTTGATATTTCTTCTTAATCGGCTTTCAAGTCTAGCTGTGTTGGTTTTCCATAATAGATGCAAGTTTGTTTAAAAAGATGAGCTCTGGTCTACACAGGTGTGTTACTGGTTACCACTGGGTAACTGAAAAGTGCAATTCCTATAATGACCACTTGAGGCTGGCTTCATAAGAGAGTGATTCTCTACAGACTGCCATGTTAAAACAACTGAAGTAAACATGTTTATAAAGAGGTACAAAAAACAGTTTAGGCCTCTGTGGATAGTTTCACCCTTCATAACAACTGTACAGGGGATTTAATTATTTATTTTTCGATTCTTCTGAAAATATGGATACTGGAGTTAGGAGAGTAGCGGCTTTGATTGAGCTGAAAGGTGTCTGCTATGCTTCGCTTCCATTAATCTGAATGGGACATCTGTTGGACTAGATCCCTTCTGTGCTGTTGGTGGCTTCTGAATCATTTTTCATGTAATTATCTGAAATAATATGGCCTGCCTTGTGGTAAAAAAGATTTTGATGCTTCTGTTTTGGTTAGTGAAATATGAGGATTTAATTAATTTGTTATGTAGCACTAATTTGCAGGTTTGTCCCAAATAATTTATAGATGCAGCTTATTAAACAAGCTTTTTAACATTACCTTGGGATCTGCATCTTGCATCTGCATCTTCCAGGTTATAACCAAACAATCTATGATTATAAAATGGAAAGAAGAGATTGGTTAAAGAAATCTCTTTAACCCTTTAAGGCCCACCATAGAACCAAGTCCGCCAGAGCTTATCTTTATAATTTTTTTACATACTGTAATTCCATTTTTGGGAGCATTTCAAGTTGCTATACATCAAGACAACCATTATATCCCAAATTTTAATAATATGTATGTATATGTCCATAGTAACTACATAAATTTCAAAAAAGTGCAATAAACTAAAACTTAACCCCCCCCCACATATTTCTAGTTAGAGAAATTTCAGAGGTGTATCCCTCACAACTGTAAATGCAAAAAGTTGCACAAAATAGTTTCCAACCACAGGAAATTTATTTTGAGTGTCTTCATAGTTTTATTTTTGAGATACACCAATTTTTATAAATTGCAGGAAAAACGAAAATAAATATTATAATGCAAATTTGCAAAAACATTTCCAACAGTGCAATTTGAGTTCTAAGCATCCCAGAAACTATACAGAAAGGCATAAAGTCAAACATAACTTAAAAACACCAGTAGATCTTTTTAAATGGAGTGTAGGGGGAAAACTACGTTTCCCACGAAAATGACATCACTTCTGGTTTCGGCAAGAAATGGTGGACATGCGATAGTTTGCGCTGATGTTTATTCCAACGTAGGAAGTGTTATGAACAGCTGATCGGATCGGCAAAGCGTGTATCTGGAATATTATGGTTTTTTGGTTGCCAGCGCTTTTTATGCAGTTTTTGCAATGCCAAATGTGGAAGGAAAGCGTGACCTAGGACAAGCTGAATGCATAAGATGTAAGCACAATGCCTCCGGTTTCATATGCAAAAAAAATGATTGTGTTAGCTTATGTGGTTGCAATTCTACCGGGATTTAAAAATAGTTACGCAAAACGGAGCGTGCCCACTCCTATAGGCCTTATTAAACAATCTTTTCTTGTACATAGATGTGTTTGTTCTTCCTCCCCCCCTCACAGTTCTTAAAACTGCTGCATTTACTGCTGCTGTCTTCTATTTTTGTCAGTTTAATGCTGTGAAGTGGTTCAGCAAAGAGCCGCGGGTGCTTGCTATGGTTTGGATACACAGCAAATCCAGCAGAGTTAAAGGGAAGAATTATTTTTCCTGGGCCCGTCTTCAGACTGGACACAGAAAGGTTTGGCACGGTGCCATGAAAACACCCGGAAAGAATAACAGGAGACACAGCCAAACTGTCTGAGACGCCAATTACATAACGAAGGCACTTCTCGATCTAATCTACTCAGAGACGTTTATAACATGTTATCTCCTGAAACTGCATTCGCTGATTCAAAAGCACCAAAAAGAAGAGAGAGAAGCAGTTACCAGCTAATCCTTATTGGGAAGATTAATCAATTACCCAGCTAAATTAATTTAATCAATTCCACAACTAGCTTTAGTCCTATTCAGGTTTTCCAAGGTTTCTCTCACCTTATAAAACCCTTTATTTCAGCAGAGTTGACTGAAAAAGCTTAGAAAGCAAAGATATCCGTTGCACCTGCATTAAACCGCTTGAGGTAATCAGATTATAATCATACTGGTGCAAACTTTCCCAAGACACAGCAAAGGTCAGGGAGTCATTAATATATCATTGCCACCACACATTGGAAATTCAACCACATATTCACAACCATGTTCTAGGAAACGAGCCAATCAGAGCTTTACAGGTGGGATTAATAGTGGTCACATGACAAAAAAGTTATTTTGGTTTGAATGACATCAGACATGCATCTAACTTACACAAAACAACAACTTAAAGGAGATCAAGCTGCCTGTAGTATTTGGAGCCAGGCACTGCAGCTACTCTACCAAACACTATGTATAAAGAAAGGACATTGTGACATCACCCATTGGTTTCTAGACTTGTTCCTGCCCAGTAATGTAATTTAACGTAGTCTCTGCCTTGTTTGTTGACATTACAGATACAGATGAAGAGACCATGCCGCCTGTAAGGACTGCAGTCTCAGTTTGTGGTGGGTGGCTTAACATCTTGCAACCAACAGTTTACTGGCATATTTGTTGTCATTTCTGTTGCTGACAAACATTCATTCATTCATTCGAGTATTCTAGACACCACATTTTGAAGACCCAAAACATTGTTTTTAAACAGACTGTAAATAACTTTTTTGATGCTCTAAATTTGGGCATTTTAACATGGGGGTCTATGACTCATTTTTGGAGACAACCTCAAGTGGCCTCTAGAGAAATTGCAGAGGTTGCTACTTGTTCTTTACCTGATGAGAAATGCCTGGCCTCTAACGTAAATGAGGACCTGATTGGTTTAGATAGTTCGGTTAGATCATCATAATGAGAGTTAAGAGAAGCTGTATAGTATCAATTTAATTTTAGAGATTCTACACTGTATTGGTAGATGTTTGAATTACTTTGAAACTTTATGATTTGAGAAGGACAGCAACAAACTGATGACCATCTAACGTAAAAGAAATGTGAGGTCTGTCTTTTAATTCCAAATATTAGACATAAGTAAGAACACTGAAAAAGTGGCCACTTTCATCATTAAGTCTTAGTATGAGACTGCAGGCTGTACTAGTTTTCCTTTATACATATTTTTCTGTTCCATATGGGGCTGCCTTATATTAGTTCTGGCAAATCTAATCTGAAATAGTTGAGTAATGGGGATGTCTAACCATGAACACAGCCTGTATGCCATTTCACTAAACTAAACTATGGAGCTACTGGAGGCTGAATACAAGCTGAAACGACCAAGCCGATGACTTTATTTAAATCTGGAACAGAACCAGAAGTAAATTTCTTCGACTTCCTTGCAAACGCTGCTGGGAGCCATACATCTTGATTACAGCCACTGCCTGCTCTTGTCTGCATTCCAGGCAAGGCGCCATTTATCTGGAACAAGGCTAATGGCGACAAACAGCCAAGAACACTGTGACAAATGTAAATGTAGATGTAGGGGCTGCTGCTAAATCAGCTCTTTAACTCAACATATTTGTACAGCTGACATGGCAAACATTAAGTACACCTACCGATCACTGCTGCAGCTTCTCTGCAACTGAAGGAGGAAACCAACAAAGTCAAAGTGCCAGAACAGAAAGTCAGCTCGTCAGACGTCCTCATCGTTTCCTTTATCGGGAGGATGATTTTGTCTGATCCACTATACACAATTTAACCATTAAAAAATAAATTAATTTTAAAAAATGATAATAATCACACCTCCAGTGAAAAAACAAACAAACAAAAAAACCAAGCCGTGAGACACCCTAGTTATACTCCAAATCTAAAAAGTAAAAGTCACTGTGGAAAATTAACCATGCATGAACAAGTCTGGTTGCTTTCTTTGCCAATGCTGATGGCTTACCAGTACGTATGCAAATCTGTGGCTTTAGTCAAACCTAAATCGAAAATGGTCTATTTTTAAAGCTTTGACTACTATATGCTTTATTTATTAGTAAAATAGACTACTTTTAATGGCTCATTTGCACAAACACAAGTGGGAATCAAAGTTTCAACCAAAGCTTTATACCCTGTCTGTTTCAAAGAAGGCCAAAACATGCCAACTGATATTTTTTGCCCACTTTCCCATTGGTTATGTTTTGCTGGTAATAAAAATAGTATATCATTAAAGAAAAATCATTCAATAATTTTAATAAATACAATGCAAGAAAAACAATTGGTCACAATAAAGAGTGTGAGAACCAAGAGGAGAAAAGCAACAAACAAGTATTTCCTGTCAGTGGACTTCGTACTGTTTAGCTGTAATTACACATGCGCTGCAGCTCTGAACTTTCTACATTTTATCCAACGGACATAGACATGAGAATGCACATTTCTGACACAATACAGGAAGGACCTTCTATCTGAAGACTGTGCCAATGTGCACACTGTTTTTCCAACTACAGAGAGGGTGTGATGGATGCTCCCTGCTACACACTATCCACACAGGTCACACAGCTATACCACACAGTATGTCCTGTAGCATGTACTAGGCATGTTGCTGGAAACTCAATTATTGGTCCAATTATTAAATGGCACGAATTAAAAATGAGACCACTAATGCAACAATCAAAATTGAAAACTAGGTTGCCAATATAGCTCACCGGTTTGAGCAGGCGACCCATATGCTGTAAGGCTATTACAGGGCCTAAGTTTGAATCCACCCCAGGCCCTATGCTCTGTCACCAAGGTATCTCTCTTCCATCCTTTCTGTCTTCTCTCCACGGTCCTATCACAATAAAGGCTAACCCCCAGCCCAAAATTGAAAACTAAAATAAATGTTTAAGAGACATTTTAAAAAATTAATTAATTTAAAAAAAAAAAAAAACCCACATTATTTGACAATAAAAATCATATGTTAAATGTCAGTGAATTGCCTATAGCTGCCTCCTGGCTCCTTTCTCTGGTCAAGTGTGTGGCAAGGTGGGCCTCTCTTGGCCCTCATTTACACAAGTAAGCTTCCCATGATGAAGGTAGCTTTATGCCACAAAATCACCCATTAGTCTTTGATTAAAACACTTTGAGAGGGCTAGAGTGAGAGAATCTACAAAATATTTACTTTTCTTTTTTTTTTAAGTGAAAAAGTTTATTAACTAAACAAGTAAAACTCACCGAGAGGGTTTAAAATGAGCTATTATTTTAACTTTTATAACATTATACCTCATCATTGGTTGTTTTTATTTACATTTCATATATATATCAAAATTAATATTGAAGGCACAAAAGAAACAGTTAATTTCTTTTGTGGGTTGTGGGTGTGCTGCAAATTTTCATACTGAGCTGTGGCTATCTGAAGTTTGAATACAACTATTTTAGATCAAAGTATAACAGAAACGCACTGCTTCAATGGTATGCTTTACCTTGAAAAATTAAAGCTGTTAAGGTTAGCCCAAACAACTAGTGCAGTTCCATGAGGAGAAACATTCTAGAAAAATCCCCAAAAGACACCATCAACACCCTCAGCATATGTCAGCAGCTTGTGTTTCACTGCTGAATGGTTGTATCAGTGCAGTGTAGCATGACTAGGTTAAACGATGTTAAATAAGGGCTGGAGGCTGGTACTGCTGACACACAAACAGGAAAAGGTTTCCAGTAGTGTTCAGGTTTTAAAAAAGAGAGACCCTGATTTAAGTGCAACAGATAATCGGTCAATCAATATACATAACTGTGTTATCAATAGCAATCCCAGAAAAAAGACAAGGCAAGGAGGAACGACGGTTTATGACATAATAATGATGCCACGAGGAGGCTTGGAAAAGACAGAGGAAGTAGATCCAGCTGTTTTGCAGTATCATGCAGTCCCGTGGGAAGAAAACCAAAAAAACCCACATCTGTCAGTGTCAAAAATCACAAACTACAACAGGGAAGAAACACAAATACACACACACACACACACACACACACAGCTGCTGCCAGAGTCCCCTAACACAACCAAACAGCTGCGGAGCAACACACACGAACAATGGGCTGGGTATGACGTCAGAGAAATGTCAGCTTGCATCGGTCAAAACAACCACCAAGACCACACACGTCTACCATATGGGCTCCTTTTTCACCACAAACCCAAGATTGGAGTGTCAACATGACAACCAAAACTCAACATGTCAGTCTGTCAGCTGAAACGACTGTCATGTCAAGTTCATGGTTAAACTTGTGGCACTGGTAAAAATGTGTTTCTCATGTTCTGATGTTTGTGAACTGGTTCTGTGTAAAACACAGAGAAGAGGACTGAAATTTATGAAGCAGGATTAGCAGGATTAGCAAAGTCACTTCAGGATGAACTTTTCAGGGTTACTTCTTAACACCACAACAATAACTTATTTTGCATGTCCAAAATGCTCTGGAGCAGGTTGTGTTTGAGATAAAAGATTAAATTGTGCAAAATCATCACCTACTGACGAAGCGATTCTCTGGAAAATAGTATCGCCATTCCTGGAAAATCCTGTGAGCCTCCAGGTGCATATAGTTAACAAGTATAAAGTGTTGAACAGCGTTTAAAGTCTTTTAAGGGTATCCCAAAAAGTTGATTCTGTTCATTTGGACGATCTTTTAAGGGTAACTAGACTTTAGGTACATGAGTACCTAAAGGTTTTGGGGTTTTTTTGGTTTTGGAGGGGTTGCATCTAAATTACTTTTAATGTGTCTACAACATTTTTAGAGGATCTAAATAGCAATCAGTTCTGGAAAATAACATCACCATTCCAGGACGATCCAAAGATACTATCTTTGGAAGCGCCAAAGATCGTATCAGGTCTAGAGTTAAAGTATGTCAAAAATCCAGGGTATAATTTACATGATTTGTACTAAAGGTTTAACTCTATGAGCACCATCCTCACATAAAGCATTTCACTCATCAATGATTGGTCACTAATGAACATTCCAGGTTCCAGTTGCCTAGGTAACTATCCACCCCACCTGAAATGTCAAATGACAGCATTCTTTGCTGTTATTGGTGGTCGCTTTTCACTTGTTTTTGCATAAAGTTGCTAAATGTCATTGAGCTTCCATAATCAGCGACATTCGCCTCATCACCTCTAGTCACTTCCTGTGTGAATGCAGAGTTAGATTAAATTAATTTGCCTGGGTATGTCCAACTATTTTGATCAGCATTAAAAAAGCTATTAAATTTTTTTTAAAATTTTTGTTATTGAGATATTAAAACTATGCATCTTTATAAAACGTTCATAGAAGAACAGTAAAATGTACTAAACTTTCCAGAAGTTCTTTTCATTAAGAATACAGACCCCATAGTAGGAATTCAATGCAACAAATAAAAAAAAAAAAAATAGTACATCTTTTATTACAAAGATTTGAACCTTTCTGCATCTATTTGCCTCCTCCCTCTTCTTATTTTCACCTTTATTTACTTTTTTCCCCTGATAATCTCCTCTTAAATAAATTAGTGCCACTCTTTAAGTATCTACTCTTTAAGATTCTTTCAGCAGTGCAGCTTTGACTCTTCTCTCTGACACCTTCTACAGGGCATCAGGTGACTGGAAGCCACCTTGTCAGGTTGTATTTTGGTCCAGAAACATTCATGGTGCCATTTAGAAATCTCATCTCCCCAACACCTTTTGCAGCTTGATATCATTATACTCCCACCTCCATTCTTCACTCTGCACTTCACCATGGTTGTCCTGGCAAGGTTAGAACCAAACTATTGTATTTCGGTCTCATCAGACTAAAGATGTGCCCCCAATATTTATCAGGCATCTTTTCATGTTTGTTACCAAAGTTTATTCATGCTGAAAAAGAAGCAATGGTTTATTTTCTTGGATGCTGTCCTTGTTCATGGGTAATTTCATATCCATACGCATGCAATTAGGCTCATCAGAAATTACAGGTGTAGTCCATTTTCTTCCAATTATCCTCAGTTATCCAATTAGTGTGTCAGTAATCACTTTTGCTGAACTAAGTTTCTATTCTGGAGCTTTAATATTCAGTATTTTAATCCAGGACTCAGATTACTTTCTTAATAAATTTAGGCCCGCACAGGTGAACTGGATGCAGACAAAAGAAAATTGATGCTGAAGGCAGACAACTGAGGTCAGAGAATGAATGCTTGTTTACTGCCTATTAAGAGACGCCTGTGACTCCATTCAACATGAGACAATTTTTGTTTTCAAAGAGCATAATTTGCATTATCATTTTTAATTTTAATCCACAAATAAGTAGTAATATGGAGTCACAGAGAACTGAGGGTTCAGAAAGGTACTGAACTAAAAAGGCATTCAGCTACAGCAAATTATGTTTCTGAGACAAATCTCAAAGGGCTGTAAAAAGAAGTTTCATTTTGATGTGCTGTGAATTTTATGGCAGAAGGCTGGGCTGTATGTTACAGCTGTACCACAAGATCAAAGATCTGTCACTTTCTTATTATGAAACTTTCTGCACAGATATTGAGCTGTCATCCTGAAGTCAATCAAATATTTTCCTCGACTCTTTGTTGACTGGTCTTTTTTAATGATCTTAATTTGGACTGAACGTTATATGAAAAGGCTGCATCTGGCATTGATGTTTGATTAAATGTAAACATCTCAAGAAAACATAATGAGCCTGGATAGTGACTGGTGGTACACCAAATTTGTTTGTTTGTTTGTTTGTTTGTTTCAAAGCCACAATTAATTATTACGCTAACAAGCCAGACGTTGACTTTTTTTTTTTTTTTAAACAAAAAGTGGGGTTACATTACGGCTGAGACGAGATGTGAGATGTGAACATATAATGGTTCATTTTGGTTTGTTTGTCATTTATTTTCTGTCAGAAACTGAACATGACAAATGTACTACAGAACATCATACGACTGTATTTCAGTAGAGTAGCATAGGCATCTATAATAAACTAAAACCTTAATTCTGAACAGTTCAGATTTGGATCAGATGTCCAACTTGACCACAAATCTGATGTAGCAGTGAAGTAAGACAAAGATGCTCAATTTTCAACACACTGCTGGGGAAGTGCCATCTAATAGAAATGTTTAAGGCCAGGGAATTAGTAACTAGGGTTGTGCCATATCATATCATCAGCAATAACACCTGTATAATCGTTTTTGTGATCTAGATGTGTAATATTGCGATATCATTGCTAATGCAACAGGTTGCCTTTACATTCCCTAGTGAACAATGATGACACAAGATGAAACAAGGGCATGCTGGAGAGCGAGCGCAGCGCATGGATTTAGAAAAGGAACTACTTTGACAACCTCCAACAAAGCACAGTACTTAGCAAAATGAAAACTGTTCCAGCAAAATGAGGAAACCACAAACTTGTTTCACTACTTGAGGCAAAAAAAAACCAAAAAAAAAAAAAAAAAAACCAAAAAAAAAAAAAAACAACAACACAGAAAACAAA
>VVHJ01063286.1:7151-24659 GCA_015107715.1 Tylochromis polylepis | reverse complement strand
CAGTCCTTACAAACAACACAGAAAATTTCACCGTGAGACTGGTGTGCACCAAAACATGTTAACATTGTATGGATTTACGGGCAGAAGGTTTGGAGCCATAAGTATAGGCGAACAGTTTTAATTTTGCTTCTGTACATCAGTTTCCAGCGTTTAATTGAGTTTAACAGGTTTTGCATTAACTGTTTAGGAATTGCAGCCATTTTTAGACATCTTCATGTGCGCAAAATAAATTTGGCAAACAAAAACAATTTTAAGTACAAGGGTTGTTTTAAAAACTTGGATGACAATCTTTTGCGTCAGTTGACATGCTCTGCAGACCTTTACTGCAGCCACCTTCAGTTTCTGCTAGTTTGTGGCTTTCTCTGCCTTCAGTAGCTGTAAATCTTGCTCTATTGGGCTGAGATCAGGTGACTGACTTGGACATTGTAAAATATCCAATTTCTTTGCCTTGAGAAACTCTTGGATTGCTTTTGTGGTATGTTTTGGGTCATTATCCATTTGTACTGTGAAGCACCATGTGATCAGTTCTGCAGCATTTGTCTGAATCTGATCAGAGAGTAAAGCTCTGTACACTTCACAATTAATCCTACTACTTCTATCAGCACTCACATCATCACTAAACACTTGTGATCCAGCTCCACCAGCAGTAATGGATCCCCTTCTTGTAACATTTCCACCTCCATGTTTGACACGTGATGTTGTCGCTTTGGCTCATGAGCTATTAGCCTTTTCATTCTTCCCATAAAGTCATATGTGGCCCTCTTGTTCTTGAGTACAATCAGTACTTTTCACCTTGTTGTAAATCTACTGTATTTACATTCATGGAGGCTGCTCTTGATTGTAGACTGTCAATGACACCGGCCTCCTCGAGAGTGCTTGTGTCTTCACAAGCTTGATGGCCTTCGTCTTAACCAAGAAAGAATCATCCACTTTAGACTTAAAAAAAAAGATTTAGTAAAAGGCTGGAGTGTGTATGAACTGTGATTGGTTGCATTAAGGCTCAGTATAAGATAAATGAGGATTATTTTGAACTGTGAATCATGTAAAGCTTCTGTAATACAATAATAAAAAATATGGAGTGGCAATTGAGCATACACCAACTGCTTAGACTAGATAATGAGGCTTCTCCATATTTGGAGTTGGACAAATCATACTTTGACAAATGAAAGTAGAAACAGTTAGTTCTGTAGGTGCAGTACAGCTACAATATAATGTTTGGTGTTTACTGTGTGTTTCTGTGCTCTAATAGATGTTGTGTTTGTCAACAGGGATGGCCTGCTGTTTGAACTTGAAAATGGAAAACCCAAGTTGATTTTGCTCAGTCATGGTGAGACTTTTAAGCTTTTATAATCTACATTTTTTCACACAATGTTCTCTTAAACATTTTCTCCTTTTGATAAGATTCCAAATATTATTTATAAGTGTTAAATGTATTAATTGGTTCAATAATGACTCGCTTAGATGACAGACAGTTGATTAGTGGCACCTCTGTTTCTGTGCATGAATCCAGAAGGATTTCTAGATCCAGATCAGTTTGTGATGTTTTGTAAAGAAGACCAAGACTATGTCCAACAACATTTCTTCTTTAAATATGTTGTGTATTTATGAAGTTATGATGCTAAAATGTACAATGTTTCCCTGTCTCTAAATGGTAAAGAATCCTTCCAAAAATTCCTGGATCCAAAAGTGATAGACCAATATAGACTGGATGTGTAGAAAAATGATGTTTTTCCATCTAAATCTATCCATAGCTCTTTTACTAATCCTGTTAACAAACGCACAGTTAACAGTCAGTTTACGTTGCTGGTAAAGCTGCGTTTTGACACTGTGGAGATTAATTTCAAAAACAGGAATTTTACATGAACTATACTTACTACTCCCATCCCTTTTCCACTGCAGGTGTTGACAAAAATCCAGCAAAGGTAGGACTCAAATTTAAAGTTGGGTTATTAACTTCTCATGGAAGTGTGTTTATCCAAATACTTTTGCTGACATATTGCCGGTTTGTGTTTCTAATAATCGGTAACAAATGCATGATGGTCTATCGTCTTTATGGCTGTTATAGTTTTGTCTGATCTGATGTGTTTCCCCACAGCTGTCCTTCAGGCCTAGAGCAGCAAACATCCTCAGCTGTCGGCAGACCTCCTGTGTGTCGGATGTACAGAGGGAGGAGCATCCACCCCGACAGCTGGCAATGAGGCACAGAGAGACCAGGAGTAAGGCAGGAGGAGCAGGTGCATCTGTCATCTCCAATACTGAAGAGAAGAGTGCCACCTTGACTTCAACGAAAACACACAATCATCACAAAGTTGGCATCGTCAAAGCTGTGGCCAAGGTAAGGATCTGGTTTTGCATACCTGTAAACGTTTGTACACACTTTCAAAAAAGCTTCTATGAAATAATGAAATTATAACCGGATAAATGATAACAACATTTTTTTTATTTGTTCCTCTCCGACTTGGTCCCACTCACACATAAAATCCAAAGGCGAGTGAGCTGGACGTTGTTAGTTTCACCTGCTTTCTGTTGAATCTGAAGTGCTCCATTGTTTTTGTTCACATTTTTTACTGGTTTTCTTAGTTGGCTGTTCTATTTATAGACATTTTTCAATATTTGTCTTGTATTTTTTTTATTCAGTCTCCTACTATATTTTTCTTTGGTTTTGGTTTTGTTAATATTGTAATTTCTTGCTTTACGTTTTTCACTTCAAGTTGTTTTGAAGATAATTTTCTTCTTTTTTGTGATCTAAATGTGATCGACCTTTTCTTCCTGTGCATTTAAAGACTGCTTTCAGCACTCTCTGGAAGACCAGTTATGACCACTTGTGCCAATTTTCTTCCATAATTTAATCATGAACCTCAAACATGCACAGAGAGCAAACATCAAATTCTGTTTCAACCTGGCACAAATTTCATGTGAGTGATCGTTGCTGGTGATGAGAGCTGGGTTTGTAGGTTTACATTGAATAGTTTTCATTTAAGTCCACAGTTTCCAAGCCAGAAGGCAGCCCATCAAGTGAAAAGCAAGACCAGGAGTGTGCTCAGCACATTTTTTTTTTTTTTTCAAATTAATTAATTTATTTTCATGATTCACAGAATTTGTCTTCTGGGATGCGGTTGTCAAGAGAGATTTCTGCTGAATGCTTTGTCAGATGTCCTGAGGCGTCTGACGGAGAGCATTTGGTGGAAAGGATTTGAACTGTGGTGCCATCATGTGCTGGCACACAGCACAATAAAAACAGAGCACATTTTGTTTTTGTTTTTTTGTTTTTCTTGCCACACCAACACAATTGTTGCTCACCACCTGTCTCACTTTCCAGATATTCCTTCCTGTGATTTTGTTTACTTCCCAAAAAAATTATAATAAAGTTCAAGGATCATCGTTTTGACATACCGGAGGAGATCCAGGCTTGCATTATAGCAGAGAAAATTGGACTATTTCTTATGAATACTCATGTGAATATTTCTTATATACATATTTACATGTTTTTCATGTTTTGTATTTTTGTCTTGTTGATGCACTACTGGTTTAGAGTTATTACTGTCTAGTTCAAATATTTTTGGATTCTTTGGATTCTACCACTTATTTGGATGCAGGCAATGAGGGAAGCAGTCTAAGGAGAGATTCTCAGACATTCATCTGCTGCCTACCTTCATCCAGCTCTTCTGGGTGGGGAAACAAAGGCCTTTCTAAGCCCGCTGAGGGACACGATCTCTCCAGCATGTTGTGGGGTCATCTCCTAGTAGAAAATACCTAAAACACCAGATGCAAGTGTTGTTCTCATCACATGCCTTAACCAGGGGTTCTTTTGATGTGAAAGAGCAGCGGGTCTACTCTGAGCTCTTCCTGAATGACTGAACCTAGACATCTTTGTGCAGAAGCTAATTTGTACTGCTTGTATCTGCAATCTTATTCGTTCAGTCACTAACTGTAGGTCGTCAAAGACTTACAGATGCACTGGTAAATTAACAGTTGAACCTTAATACTCAGCTCTGTCTTCACCACAACAGACTGTCACACTGGGCACTATTTATAAAATAGGATATTGTAAGAGTTGCCTTAAATTTAAGATAAATCTGCAACTGTCTCATCTCATCCATTGGTTTTTCTGTCTTTCTGCTGAAGGTGAAGTCAGACAGACACAAACACAGTGTTACTCTTGGGCCCCTGAGAGCCGGCGAGAAAACAGGACAAGCGGGAAACACTAGGACTCGAGGAGCTGGAAAGGTGGGATTTAAAGACACTGCAGCCAGTGGGGATGCAGGACTGAAGGACAGCGTGGTGTGTCTGACCAGTGAGCAGCTGCAGCACATCCTCAACACTGTCCAGACCTCCTGCAACGTGCAGCACCCACCAGAGGATGACAAGACTCAAGGAAGCGATGGTAGAGTGGTGCAGTGGTGCACTGAGAAGGATTGAAGCACAGAGTGAAGAGCAATTTACAAAGCTCATATGTTTTTTCTCTTTCAGGAAATCAAACAAGCTCAAACTCTGGCTACTCACAGAATGAAAGAGGAGGAGGAGGGGATATGAAGGAGGAAGACAGAGGAGGAGGGGAAGGAGTAAAGAAAGGAGATGGAGGAGGAACAGATTCAATGGGAAGCTCACAACAGAAAGACAACAAGTGAGGAGCTTGTCACAGTTCTTGTGGCAAAATCAGATTCCTCTTGATGCAGACCTACTGTAGATGGCAGTTAGTGTATAGGACTCTGGAAATTTAGCCGACTCTTTAATTCAAGCGTGAATATAATTAGACAGCAGGAATGTCACATCACTGTTACAGCAGATCAAAAAATCTAAATTTTTAAGATGTTGTGATGATGCTGTTGTTCTTCAGGTTGTCTGGAGGGCTGTTCAGCTGGCTGGAAGAGCGACAGTCAGACAGCAAGGCGGCCATCGAAGCTAAGAAGGCTCAGTGGAAGAAAGAACTTGGTGCGTACAGTTGCGCGCACACACATGCAGGCATTTGAAAGCTTCAGTAATCCTCATGTATATTAAGAATAGTGACAGTTCTTTGAGAGAATTTGAACATCGTTGTATGGCTCTGATAAACCTGCTGAACACCAAAGAGCAAACACAGTAAGAGTTTCATTATTGTTTTATCTGTGTCATTGCTTACCGCAGCCTAAAGTCAAGCCTCGGTTAATGTTAAAAAATCAGAATGAGGAAAAAGGGGGCTTCAGTCATTTTGTGATGCTGGTTTTGCTGTTTATGAAATAGCAGAGAGGCGTACTAAGAAGCAGTTCGACACAGCTGGGATTTCTTTTGGTTAGCTGGCTTGACAAAGCCTTAAAGCAAAGTTAAGAGATGACCATTAATACGATGATGGTTATCAACTTTCTCAGTCAACTCAGGCTTTCTGCTGCAAGCTCTGTGGGCGTTCACATTAATCGGGGCGTTTCACTTGTCATTTCACTTTTCTTCTGCACGTAATTGATCGAGTTCTGCTTACTTAAGAGTCCTAATCAGAGGAATGGGCAATAGACAGACATGAGGAATGTAAAATAATGACACAGCAAAGGACAACACAGGGCCTGCATGTAAGGCAAGTGAGCAATGCTGCAGAAAATCATTACGTGTACTCTGTGTACCTCTAATATGCACATTAGAGCTCTGAGACTTTAAACTTGATCCATTTCACATCGTTTTATAATCAAACAAAGAACTCTTCCGACTCTGTCCCACAGCCTATTTACAGATGTGCCTTTAGTTTGTGGACAGATGAGTCTGTGTTGGATTTACTGTGATGTCAGAAGTGTATATATTTAAAAAATAAATAAAAAATAAAGGATTTGCAGCAGATTAGAGCAAAGTATGAAATTATATTTATGCATTTTCTGCTTTATAAACTGAATTCTTGAGAAAATATAATATGAACAGTTTGTCCTGCAGTAACTTTGCAACAAAGCTTACTTCAGTGGTGTCAGTAAAAGATGGCTCCACAGGTTGCATGTATAAAATATATTCTGTCTGTAGAGAATATATAATCCATTTAGAGCATACTGTCATTAGAGGAAGCTTATTTTAAACTGGATTGTGTTATATATTCAACATAAGTTACTCTGGTCTTATCAGGCAAAAAGAAAGCCATTTTCATGACCTGAAAACTGTATATTTAGTGTTTACACACCTCACTGATCTATTTTACTTCATAGTTAGACCACCTGGATTTTCAGCACAAGTCTTTAGATTTACTCTGAACTATGAGGGGAAAACATCCAGCAAGAGGTCAGAAGCCAGACAGGAAAGATTTCATTTACTCAGTCCTTTTTTTGCTGAGCAGAGAATCTGCTCCGACTTACTGGTACCACAAACCAAACTGCACAGTAAAGACTGGAAAAATGCAGTCTTGTAGTACCAAGTCTGCAGATGCTCAGTCAGAAACAACAACCTGACTCCATGAAGCCTAACTTGCCTTGTGTCAACAGTCCCAGCTTCTGCTGGTGGTGTATTGTTCAGGGGAATGTTTTCTTGGCACACTTTGGGTCCATTAATACCAACTGCTCATGATCTGAATGCCACAGGCTCGCTGACTGTTGCTGATGACCATTTCTTTATATGGTCACAATTTAACGGCTCCAAGAGCAGAATTACACCAGAGTGAGGGCCTCAGAACTCCTCACCATCAAAGCCTTAATTACTCATTATTTTTCTTTCTTTTTTAAAAAATGTTAATCTACTAATGTATGATGCTGTGTTATTATACATACCACTACCCAGCAATATGTAGCTAAAGTCACCTCCAGCTGCAAAATTAAATTGATAAACATGTTAATGAATCAATAATGTCATGTATAACATTTTTCATAATGAGTATTTGATGTTAAAAACCTTTGTAGTATTACTTAAGTGAAAGTCAAGATCTAACTTAAGACTCTGAGTACTAATTTTCAACTTTTTTGAAAAACTGTTTTGTTTTGTTTTCCAAAATTAGTGTTTAGTGTTTTTAAGTGTTTAATTTATGGGTAACCTGAAATGACATGTTCTGATAGGTCAACACTGACAATGACTGAGAGCTCATATGGTTATCAACCTGTTATCAAAGAGTCAAACTAGTTTAGACTGGTTTAGTCATTAGACAGTGAGTGCTTTATTAAAGTAATACTGACAGATAAAATTTTTTTATGTGTGTGTGTGTGTGTGTTTGGGGTCTTAGATCAACAGGTGGCCCTAAAGCAGCAGCAGCAGCAACATTCAGCACCCAGCAGACTGCAGGTACGGGGCATATTTCACCTCTGAGTTTCACTTGGTTGGTTGTTGACAGACAACTGACTGTTCCTCAAACTGAAATATGGCTCTGCTCATTTTATTTGTTTTTGGAAGATTAAACTGCTGATTAAAATTTTACCAACAGTCCCAAAAATATTAAAACTAGAACTTTTAAAACTAGAACTACAAGCTCAATTGTGTTAAGTAATGCTCAAGAATTAGTTGGAATGGATGAATTGATTTGGGAAAGTGGGCTTGACTCTTAGAATAGCCAAAATGTGCAAAATGGACTTAGTTTGCATCATACTGAATAAAGTATGATGCAAATAAGTGACTGAGCCCATAAACTCATCAGAAAAGTGTTTACTGAGGTCAGGGACAACCAGAGCATTTTACAACCACAGCTGTCGCCCTCCAGTGTCAGTTAAAAAGAATACAGGCTTATGCAGGACAGCTGATTGGACTCTGGGTTGATACATTTCATTTTATTTAGTGTGTGTGTGTGTGTGTGTGTGTGTGTGTGTGTGTGTGTGTGTTTCAGGCTGAGGAGGACACACAGAGTGTGTTATCAGTGCAGAGCTCGGTCGGCCACAAAGAGCAGCCACCAGCCATCAGATCCAGCCTCAGACTCGGGGTAATAAAAGTACTTTTAATTCACAGATAAAAGCAACACTGAGGTTGGAGCAGCCACGATACAGTAGCTTTTCTTTCATTTCTTCACACCATCACAATTTTCCTGATGTAAGAAAACCACCTTTCCATTCTGTCCTCAGCGAGACTAAACATCAGTTAAATTTGTAACTAACAGAAAAAGCATATTTAATAAATTATCAGTATTTTTATTAGATTGGATGGATTGGTCTTATTGGATTCTTTCTTTTCTTATGATCTTATGCGTCTTATAAAATGTGTTTTAGTACTTGTTTCATTTGGTGGGTTACGGTTTGATATCTTATCTCCAGGGATGATATTAATGTGATGTAAAACACCAGGATACAACCACACGGGTAATTATGCTTGTACTTGTCCATTACAGGTTAAAACATAAATAAGATTACCTGCACTCCAAAGGGGAAAAAGATTTATTGAATCTGATATTTCTCTAAGTGTTGTTCTAAGTGTTGTTTATCTATACAGCTCAGGGTTGTTCATTTCAGAACTGCTGCTGACTGAACTTGAACATTTTTGTTCATGTCTGTGTGTGTGTTTTAAAATGTACTCACAACAAAACTCAACTGTGACCTTAAGGATGTGTATAGGCAACAAAAAATATGAATTAAAATTAAATCCTGGCGTCTCTGTAGGAGGTCACTCCGATGGAGGAGGAGATGCTAAGTGTGGAGAGGAGAGAAGGGCAGAGGAGGCGCTGGCTGGAGGAGCTGGACCATCAGAGAGAGGAGATGACTGAGCGCAGGAGACGAGAGAAAGTGCTGCAGAGTCAGGTACAGCAGGGACACGGCACAGACCAGGCAGGTTTGAGAAGTCAAAGTTATCCTCCTGAGTCTGGTGTCGTTGTGTCTGCAGGCAGAGGACCATGAGCTCTGGGCTACACATTTTGACTCGCTGCAGAGGAGGCCTCCCGTCCAGCCTGCAGCTCCATCAGCACCGCCGCCGGCTCAGTTCAGCAGCTCTGAACGGGGAGACTGGGAGCCCTCGTCCAGCCTGTCCCTCGTCTGGGATGCTACGAGCAGCTGTGGCGCAGAAAGTGTCACAGGAGCCAGTGTGGACACAACCCGTGGGTACCCAACCAGGACCAGGTGGGAGGGAATGTCTCATCAAATATTTAAAAGATCTTTGTACGCGATCCATGGTGACTTATTTGAGCTGAGCTGCAGATGTGTATGTGTATATATTTAGTTTTTTTGTTTTCATGTGGTACGTACAGCTATCTGAGGACCATGACCTCCCTGCTGGATCCTGCTCAGATAGAGGGGAGAGAGCGGAGGAGGCTCAAACAGCTTGAACAGCAGGTAGGAGGAGGCACAGAGAAGAGATCAGTGAAGGTTTTTCTCACCAGAATTTCCTAAACTTTATCTTTTCCTACCAGCGAGCTATCAAAGCCCAAGTGGAGGAGCGTCGTCTGCAAAGGGAACAAGAGGAGGCGAAGAGGAGACAGGAGGAGGAAGAAGAAGAGAGGAGGGTGGCGTTAGAAAGGGAAATGCTGCAGAGACAGTATGAGATGGACACATTGAAGGAGAAGGAAAAGGTCAGGGAGAGACTCTAATGCAGAAACATTTACGTAAACTCTCTGCACTCCTTTATTTCTCATATTTTTCTGTAAAACATTTTCTGATGAGGATGAAGCTAACTGTACTTATCTGTTCTTCATCTTCAGGAGCAAACGATCCATCAGGAGGAGCAGCTAAAAAAAAGTAGCGTTGATGGCAGATTGCAACAGGCATTGGAGTCCAACGGTCAGTAAGACTTCTGCGGTGTCTTTACACTCTAGATCTGAATAAGTGCACAAAACTGGCACCAAAAGCACATTTTTACTCTGCCTGCTCAGTAATGAATCAATGCTTTGAAGCACAGGAGTCAACTACATGGTAATGCTGCTAAAAATATAGTCTGGTTCCAAACATACATACACGTTTTATTGTACTGAGTGGCAGAAGTAAAGAACACAGCCTCAGGAATCCTTTGCAGAGTAAATCAATGCTAAGCAGTAGATCAAACCACTGTGTGGATTATGGAGGGAGTCATTTTCTAAAAACTTGAAATGTAATCCACTTTAGCCATGCAGCTGGCTGTACTGAACCAAAACTGTTGCTGAGCGACAGATAAACGGCACTGAAAATGATTTCCACCCACAGGAATTAGTTTCATTAGTACCCTACCAAGGAATGAACTCAATGTGCTCATTCATGTTTAATATTTTCTGGTTTTTGACAGATGAGAGCGTTTCATTCCTGAACTGTTTATTAAACACACCTTCAGGATTTGCTTTCCCCCTGCTGGGTGCTGTGTGAGGTACAGAAGATGTAAAAATGTTTGTAATAATCAGCTGTGTGTGTGTGTTTCTATTTGTGTTTTCGGTAGTTACCAGGCAGGCTGAAGGTTTGGAGGACGCCAGCACTTCGGTTTCCTCTTACAAAGACACTGCTGTACAGACGGGTAACACATCTAATGCTACTACACCCACTTAGACTGCTGCTGTGGGAGACAGTGTTTCTGCATCTCTCAAGTCCATCTGCACTGAGCCACTAAAAGAAATTCTGTTTCCATGTTCGTGGGATTAAAAAGTTTAAGTGCAGCATCAGGGTGGAGTAAAAAGAGCTTTGAGTGCTCAATTAGAGCAGAAAATGCAATATAAGTACTAGTTAATTTCTAGTTTATGACTAAATTAGTAAGATTTAATTAAAGTTGACCCTTTCTGCTCATTTTCACATCCATATTTTTCTCTCTAGAGAAGCTTTGCATGACTTACAGTTTTAAAAAATTCTTATTTATCCTTTACCGAGTCTTGGCGCAGCCCCTGAGGTTAATCCTCTGTCTAAAACAGGCTGTTTAAGCTCATCTGCTTTTTAAGACGACTTGCTTCTGATAGGCTCCTCCTTGCAGAAAGGTTTGAACAGCAGGTAAATTTGGCTTCTGTGGTCACAGTCAGAACTGTGTGCCTGAGATTACCGTATTAGGGACATCCACTCTGACATCATTCATATCTAAGTGTAGGAAAACGGAACTGTCTGAAGTCTGCTGAAGCTGATTTCATTGTTGGAAAATGTGTTCATGTTTAATATGGATATCTACGATTGTCTCTCTCTCTCGCTCTCTTGCCCTCTCTTTCTATGGGTATCTAATACCTTTGCAGTATTTTATATTTTCTCAGTTTTTCTGCAAGATTAATTACTATAAGTGAAGAGGTTCTCTGTGAATATAATAATAAAGTTGTAGTGGTGTCATCTTTACCGCTTAGGTCCTACAAACTTGAACAGTCAGACTCAAAATTGGTTTAAATGATTCTCGATTTATTAATTTTTTTTCTTTGTTTTTGCTTCCCTTGTGTGAAGGTCTAAGATTTCTAGACAGCTGCACAATATTTCCTGTACAGTACAAATCATTTTTTTGGCTCAGCCCTATTTAATATTTGATGAAAGTCCTCACATCTGTATGTTTTCTTTTTTCCCCCCTCTCTGTGCAGAAGCTGCTCCCTCTCTCCCGCTCAGAGCTCAGACTCCAGATGTCTCCGCGCAGCCTCCTCCATCTCTGCCCACTGCTGCTGCTCCTCCAAACAGCAGGAGCAGAGCGTTGAGAACAGGGAAGGAGAACATCTGTCTGCCAGCAGGAGGAGACCCATATGAGCCGTTTGCCAGGACAGAGAAGAGCAGGAGGGACAAGAGGAGACCCGAGTGGAACACGCAGAGGTAGAAACTCGTTGACAATTACACTGTAGTACATCTGAAATGAACACACTGTAAAGTGTCATTAATAAGTGTTTAAATAATTTCAGGGACTGTAGTGATATTATTTTTAAAATCTCTCCGTACCTGTGCTCTGCTTTAGGCCGAACCGTCGGTTCGTTCCAGCCTCGGAGCGTTACCCGGCTGCTCTGCAGAGGAACAGACAGGAGAGTCGAATAAAGAGGCAAGCTGAGCTCCTCGCTCTGCAGGAGAGGACCTGTCTGCCGAAGACCGACCCCCCTCCTCCTCCACCACCTCAGGAGCTTCGCCTGTGCCCCAACATCATGCAGACCAGAACCAGTCCCACCCAGAAGGTAGGACTGCCCCCTCATACCAACTTCTTAAAAATGAAGACTTTTATTAGTTCTAGCTTTCTCTGCTGGCTGGAGGTCATTTCTAACCCTGCCAGCTGCAGGTGGATGTGTGTGTTAATGACTGCTACTGTTCCAGGTGGAAACCAACTCCAGAGGGCACATCAGCTCCAGAGGCTTCAACACTGAAAGGTAAGCAGCTGACAATCGACACCAATCAGAAGGTTTTAATATTCAAACAGATTCTAAAAGTTTTTTTGTTTTGTTTTTAGGAGGATTAAAAATTTAGCAGTTTGGTTGGGCATTTTATTCTAGGCATCCAGTTTTTAAAAAAAACAAAAAATGGACATGGTAAAGTGCTTTTTCATGTTCCTTTTCTTATCCTTCAGAGGGCGCTCTCCTCCTGTCCCTGCAGTCAAACACAGAGGGCAGAGTCAGCATGCCTCCAACACTCTTCCTCTGGTCTCGGAATTCATTCCTTACGTCAGGACTGAGGAAGTCTTCAGCCTGGACCCTCTGGAGCCCGCTGACACCCCTCCACCCCTCACACACTCAGGTTAGACACACCAAACTAGATTTAATGATCCCAGACTTTTTAAAGTTCCAGCCTCGCCATTGACACAAATTCTAAAATACAGCAGAGGAAATAATTTGGTTTTGAATAGTCACAACAAAAAGTAGATGCATATATGCTCATTCAAGTTTAAATCTTTAAGTACAGTATTATTACACGATGGAGTAACATAGTTGTATCTGCTTGTCAGAGTTTTATCCCACAAGTCCCCAAAATGTTAAAAATCGATCAATTAATTGCCTGACAGAAGAAATGTCTTGCATAATCCTCCTTTCTCACTCTTAGAATCACCAGAATTTACAAAATAGACTCAATGTTTTTACCGGTGTGACCTGAAACTAGTGACTGAGCTTATGAACTTATCAGGAAAGTGTTTACCAAGGTCATAGTTGAAGGTCATTTCCCCACAGACTTCTACATAATCTGTATATAACCACAGGTGTCGCCCCTGGGGGCCATTAAAAATAATTATTCAGGATTATTCTGACCCTGGTCCATTTTGTATCCTCATAGCTTCCAGCACTCCTGTTTATCCTGGTTTTTCCCATAATTTAAGGCACCTCCTGAACCACTCCCATTTTTCCAGTTTCTGTCTCACAGAGATGTTCATGTACCCACACCCTTTACTATGAATAGTCAGAGTACATGCATCCGTTTTATGTTTCATCTAATGTCACTTTGAAAGTCACAGCACAGAAATGGATAAATCTTTATTTCTTTTTGTTAGACAGTCATGATAACTACCTGATCTTTAGTTGGATAAAACAAGCCATTTGGTCACCTCTGGGAGTAACTTAAAACCTTTTTTCAGGAAGCAGATTTGCAAACAGCGGCACGTAAATGCAGAGAAAAACCTCTGAGCGTGTTGCTGTGCAGCAATTTGTGTCTAAATAAACTTTCTCTCCTGGCATAGGAGCGCCTCCTCCATCACATCGAGACCCGCTTCTCCACCCAGAGCTGCTTCGTAACACCCACACACGACAGCAGGAGATCCTCAGAGGCCTGGCTCAGCTCCGCCAGGTAACACACACAAGAAAACCCACACACAAGGTGTCCTTACAATCAGAGAATACCCCAACAATCAAAACAACCCCCTGTGAGCATGTGCTTGGCAACAGTGGGAAGTAAAAACTCCCGTTTAACAGGAAGAAACCTCCTAAAGAAACAGGCTCAGGGGGCAGCCATCTGCTGGTAGGGGGTTAGGGGAAGGAGACAGGACAAAAGACACACTGTGGAAGAGAGCCAGGAAGTAATAATTCTCCGACTTAATTATGTCGGATTTATCATTTATTATTAATTACTAATAATGAATGATGATCCTGAAACCAGCATTAACAGATAAATCTGTCCTGTCTTTATCTGCTGATTCTCCTGAAGTCTTCAGAAACAGTGTATTACTAACCCAGTTGCCTGCTGTGCGCCTCTTTTTGTTGTTGTTGTTGTTGTTGTTTTGTTTGTTTCTTTGGTTTGGTTTTTTTTTGGTTGTTGTTGTTGTTTTTTAGAGAGAGCATGATCACTCCTGACTAAATTCAGTTGCCTTTTGATATTTTACGCTGAGCTAACAATGAGCAGAATAGTTTCCCCTTCACGCCTGAGTTGATCCACATGGAGACGATGATGAGCCTGTGAGCATCCTCACCTGTACAAACTGTTTGTGTGCTCTCAGGGTTTGTTACTGAAGCAGCGGGAGCTAGAGTCAGATCTGAATCCTTCCCTGAAGCGCCACGATGAGCACCGGCTTCCCTCAACATCACACCGCATGTGACCTCCGACCCGTGTCAACTAAAAAAACTCAGCGCTCTCATGTGAGTGCATTTATGTTGACTCTACAGAGTCCTTCAGACTTGATGATCTCAGGAGGTCCGACCGTTGAGGAGACAGATGATCAGCGTGCTAAAATGTCACAAATCAGCAGGAAACTCCTGCACCTATGACCAGGAGATAGACAGTGTGTTACTGTTTCACTGTTAAACTAATCTAACAATGGGTTCAAGCAGATTAACCCCCGAATGAGTCACTGAGTATATTTCTTCATAAACTCATCTTCCCACTGCACAAAAGGGAAGAGTAAATATTCCAGAGATGGTTGTAGCTCTCAGGAGCGGCTCGATTGCAACGTTGCTTGTCTACCTGCAGGATTCTTCAAAAGGTTCTAAAGTTTGCCCTTTTCTTGGGACCTAAACCAGGGAAGTTTTTTCTGGAATATCCTCAAAAAATTCCTTTTAAAAAAGAAGCCAGGAGATGGAGTACTGAACTACAGGAATGATGTTTTAAGCAAAAAATGCTGCATAAAAGTTGAACTGATGTAAATATGTCAGAGTAAACTAATCTGTCCTGAGCTGACTTTTTAGGAAAACCTCAGAGCTGCAGAGGGAGCGGTCCACGGGTCGCACGCCGCGGTGTCTGAAGCTCAGAGCTGAAGACTCTGAGGGAAACTGACCGTCCAGCGCTCTGTAGGTGTACTTGAATGCGACAGGCAACCAGTAATGGGGATGCTGGCACTGAACATCGTTTATCTCTCTGTTCAGCTCAGAATTGTAGCTGAAGATGAAATCCTTTGTAATGTCGAGGCCCCACCTACAGACCACCAACAAGGGGTGGCCATAGACTGCATATAAAAGATGGACGTAGCCACTGTGCCATCACCCATTTATTAGCAGATGTTTTTGAAACTAGGCATTGCAGATGAGGTGTGGATGTGACTAAAATGCTCATAGGATAGCGACATGTCAATCACACAGTAGAGCCACCTTAAATAACTATCCTTTTTTTCCCTTTATTTAAAAAAAAAAGTTTTTTTATTGAAGACTCAACTGGTGACTGAGCCCATAAACATGCATCCAGTTCAATGTTGCATTTTTTAAAATGTTTTTTACTTAAGGTTGGTGCTCAACATGACTTTTAGACATTTTTACATTTAGTTCTACTTAAAATACTTAATTTTGAAGCTTTTACTCATCCCAAGGAAGGTTGTTTATTAACAAGTTGCTAACAAGACTACAGAAGCTGTCAGGGAACATTAAGTCTAATCAAGCCAAACACAGAAGCTCAGTGGTCATGCCCCTAAAGTCATGTGACTGTAGTGTAGTCTGTTTTGAATTTAACAGTAAAATTAGTGACTTTTACTCGTATTTCCCACAGAGCCTATTAGCTGCGATAATCAAAACCTGAGCTGTGGCAGTGCCAGCTTCTGTACTGTTCAACTGATGTTTGGGTTTCACCTCTCAGACCTGGAAGCTATGTCCATCTTTTCTATACAGCTCATCTCTGCTGATGTTGGTGGTTGAGTTTCATTGTGGGTAATGTGGAGGGCTGATTTTGGAACAAGACGGCAGAATGAGGTGACGTTTCTCATCCTGTGGCCTCAGTTTAGTTTAGTTTTTGTTGTTGTTGTTGTTTTGCTTTGTTTTTTATTAAACAAAAACTAGTTCCTCTCGAGTCGACGGTATTAGTTAAAAACCTGTGGCGAAATCCAACAAGCTTCACTGAGGGAGGCCGTTAGATTTCACAGCCCGATGAAAAATTAATCACATTTTAGTGGCTAAAACTTCAAAATTGAGGTTTTCTCCAAGTTTCAAATTAAAAATTAAGCAGAGTAAGCCTTTAAAGTTCATTCAAAAAGACAGCACTGAAACGCCTCCTCCAACAGGAAGTCTTTCTCCTGCTGCTCACTGACTGAGTTTCTTAGTGAATCACTTTACACAAAGAACGTATTTGAATGTTTTTAAATGCACTTTTTTATAACAACGAAACGGTACCTAACAACTGTTAAGTTTTTTCCTGCAGAGAAATGAGGAACAAAAAATGTTTTTTCATTTTCTGCTGCCTAAGAAGCTCTGTGTTTCTGTGATTTTCATTGTGCTGATGTATTTTTTAATTTATTTTAAATGTAATAAATGTTTGAAGACCTGCGGTTTATACTGACTTTGATTTCTTTTATGCATTTTTCAGAACTGAAGAAGTTGAAACTGTTAAAACTTTGAGCCTTTAACTTCAGCACAAACACAAAGTGAAAGGGAAAAAGTGGAGAAACAGAAATCCAAGACCTTTAAATGTGACTGGCTCCACCTGGTGACCTCCCACCCGTGTTGTTGGAGAAGAGCTTGGATAAGACCAGTACACTCAATTACAAGATGATTAGCAACGCTAATCACATTTAAAAGGCTCCATTTTGAAAACATTTTTTTTGTTTTTAAGAAAGAGTTCAAACTTGCTGACACCAGTCCATTCTGGTCAGATCCATTTTGTTCTGGTTTGGTTCCCTGGTTCTGAGAGTTTCACATGATGAGGTTAGTGTATGTACAGTAATCCCTGTGAGCCAGAAGCTCAGGCTGGAGAGTGCTGTAGAGTCTCAGGCAGTAAGAGTGAGGGGATATCCCTAATAATATGGTCATCTCTAGCACACAGCCCCACCTACCTTCAGTTTGTGAGGGCCAGCCAATCAGGAGAAAGCTGGTTTAAAGGGAGAGCAGCTAACAACTTGTTTCAGATGGTGGATAAACTGAGTTCCTGGTGGATGAAGGACCCACGCACTCGCCCGACCTAAATCCAGTGAAACGCCTCTGGGAAATGATCCCAAAAAGTTGATTCTGTTCATAGCGTTTTCAGTTCATCATTCACAGACACATTACATTTCAGTTCATTGGATGCAGCCATGTTGCACCTTTAACCTCCATCTCATTAGTAGCATGCCAGGATGTTGTCAGGCATGCACACATGTTTGTATGGGGGCCATACAAACTACTGAGTACCATTTTGAGGTGCTGCAATGAAATTTCAGCCTGCCGCATAATTTTTTCCACTTTGATTTTTGCAGTGTCTTTGAATTCAGCCTCTGTAGGTTGATCATTTTCATTTCCACCAAACTATGTGGCATCCTTTCATTCTTAACAGATCACCCACTCCATGTCAGTAAAGTTATCCAGCGTGATTTCTTTTCCCATTGAAATCTGATGTATTTTCAAAGTGTTCCTTTCATTTTGGGGGGGGGGGGGGGGGGGGGGGGAGGTTTCTT
>VVHJ01063284.1:10290-20389 GCA_015107715.1 Tylochromis polylepis | reverse complement strand
CTGTCAACAAAGAGAACTGTCAACCGACAGTTCAACAGTTCCCTTTGTTTTGTTTTTTTCTAAACAAAGGGAAGGGAAAAAAGACATACAGTGCCTGGAACATAAAAATGTGAAGGGGAACAGATACGCAAACAACGATCTTCTTGTGGTGTGTGTGAGAAAGAGAGATCTATTTGATAATGAGGAGCCAGAGGCAGGTAGAGGTCGGTCCAGGAGATCCGGGCCATCCGCAGCCTCCAAGAGTACCAAAGACCTGAGGCCTGTCTGCAACATCTGCAGCAGGAGAAGGAGGGAGGCCCCAGATGGAGCGCCCATGGCCAAAGAGCGAGAGTCCCACAAAGAGCTTTTCATATTCAAGTTGTGCTTTTGGAAGATATCTGCTTGGGTTAATTTTACATTAGTTTAGATCATTCAGAGAACCCGCCTGCTAGTTTGCTAGCACCTGCTAGGTTAAATGGCCAGTTTTTCAGGGCTTCCATTATAATCAGAAGAAAATTTTTATATCCATGCACAGGTCATTGTTTACAAATGCAGATAAATCAGCAATAAAAAGTCAGATTACATAGATCTTATATGAATCTCTCTTCTTTTATTGCTGAGCCAGTCAAATATATACACAACTTATACTATATGTGTAATTCGCCTCACATTTATGAACTCTTCTAGTCTTACTGACCACTCAAAGCACTTTAGACTGGAAGTCCTATTTTTTTTTTTACCACACTGTCATACAGCACTTTTATTCTAAACGCTGCCTCGCATCCATGACCAATTTAGATTCACTGACTAACCCAACATGCATGTCATTGGACTGTGGGAGGCAGTTGGAGTACCCAGAGAAAACCCACCCAGGTACAGAGACGGCGTACACCCAGAAAGGCTCCAGCTAGGACTCAAACCAGGAACCATCTTGCTGTGAGGCAACAGTTCCAGCTGCTGCACATCTGTGCCACATAGCATATGTATATTCTTATACCAACACACTGCTCGCTTCTTATCGTTCATGCACCGTTCATGTTGTGACACAACATTCTTGAACGGGCTCCTAAAGCTTTTGTCGATTTTACTCCTACAGGTGTCCCATGAGTTTCCTGTCAATTTCAATCCAGCAAATCCCTTCTGTTCAGGCAAGTTTAAACTTTTCACAAAGCTGTGTTTGGTTCTTGAAAGTTGCCCACGGATGCTGTAATGGTGTACCATTGTACCTGTGGATGTGTGTGCCGCAGGCATAGAGGGCGTGGTGGATGCCTACAGGCATTGTCTACCTCAGCTGAAGTTCTGGGGTCCCACCAACTTTTCCCCGATCATCAACCATGTGGCCTGCTTCGCCAGACAAGCTCTCCAGCAGTGCATGGCCTCAGTAAGGAAGCAGGAAGTGTTTAGACACTCACTGTTTACAAAAACATTAATCACCCTTCTGCTGTTTTGCTTCCATGAAATTGTCGTGAGAGCTTCTATTTTCTCATCTGCATCACATGTTAAACTAAATGTATTTCCCCAACTGTGTCCAAATCTTTCTCTTACAACAATTAGCTACTTGGCTTACAACTTGGCTTCTTCTATGATATTCAACACGTGCTTTGCCCAACTTTCTGGGCTTTCTTCTCAGAGCTTATCATCCAACATTTTTATGGCTCATTTTGACAGGTTTATGGCCAATGTAAGTTCATAAGTTCACTGTTATGCCAGCCTAACAGTCAAAACAGTTGTTTTCCTTGACATTTTTATGACTTTAAGAGCAGTTTTACTGGCAAAATTAAGCTATAAATCTTATTACTTGGGGGTTTCTACAACTTCTGACAGTTTGAACTGTCAGAGTGACTCATACATGGAAAAATGATTACCAAGTGGTATCTTCAGATCGGCCAATTTCAACTAACCATATGTCACAACTTTTCTCAATATGCCATAAAACTGTCAAAGTTACACATTGGTCCCAATTATTAAATCTCAAAATAACCACTGTGCTTGTACAAAAAAGTGGAGACTTATGATATAAATATAGATGATACTTGACCAAAGTATATGAGCCACAAATAATTTGATATGGGTCAAATGCTTAACATTGTTATTCTAATAACACTCCAGTATAGATAAATAGTGTATATATGTTTCAGAATATATATACATATATACCATCAAATCCCCAACACTGGGATCCACTTTTCTGTCCTCGTGCAGAATTACTTCGTGCTGCTCATCATCACGGACGGAGTGATCACAGACATGGACCAGACACGCGCTGCTATTGTGGAGGCCTCTCGTCTGCCCATGTCTATCATCATAGTGGGTGTTGGCGGGGCAGACTTCAGCGCCATGGAGTTTCTGGACAGCGATGACAAACTGCTGCAGGCGTCCAGTGGGGTCATCGCCTCCAGAGACATCGTGCAGTTTGTGCCCTTCAGAAATTTCCAAGTAGGCAGCAGCTCCGAGGCTTCAGACAGCCAGCCTTCCTCTGCTCAGCACACATGCGCAAACCTGAGTGCTGCTGAACAAGCCGACTTCTCATTCTTGTGACTTTGTGTTTGCAGGGAAACAGCATGGCCCTGGCGCAGAGCGTGTTGGCAGAGCTTCCCGATCAAGTCTCATCCTTCTTCAATGCCTACAAGCTGAAGCCACCTAATCTTTTCAATGTTCCTGAGCCGTCCTAGTAAAGCAGGTTAAATGTACTTGTGTCTCCAGTGCACTTCCTGTCTGTCTCTTCTTCACCCTCTTTCTACATTCAGTGCATAGAGGGGTGTAAATCAGTGTTGGACAAACCATTTGAGTTTTCCAGACTGATTGCTTCACACTGGAAAACAGCAAAAACGACTCTGAGGTGAAATCTAGAATGATAAACTGAGACTACTCAGAAAAAGCATTTGGAGCAGAACAAAACTGTGCATGCTATTTAAAATTATAATAAACTATGAAACAAAACAATCGCATGCCATCAGGAAAAAATACATAAACCAAAAAATAAATAAATAAATAATATGGTATCCCACTCTTCCTGGCAAAGTGCAGGAAGTCATCTCTGCTTTTGTATATAATGACCATCAGTTTCAGCTTGCATGGCTTACAAATAAAATCCAGAGCAGGACATTGTTATGGCCGCAGAAATGCTTCCTCAGGCTAAAATGTGGAATTCTTCTCCGTGATGACATCACTGTGTGGGTGGTTGAGCAACAGTCACCCTTTCGCAAAAGCTCTAAACAAGTGGTTGCATGACCGCTGCCTAAGGAGTAGCATCACAGTGGTCAGGATGAAAGGAAACAGGAAGTGGCTTTCAACAAGTGTGCAAGCCAACCATATCCTTTTAATGGCTCAAAAATCAGTTGCTGTTACAATTACCAAAGAGCGCCCAAATGGCCTTAAACTGCAAGTTTAATGTTGTGCAGTGGACTTTCCCACAACATTGATGTCAATAACTGGCATTACAGTTGCTCTAACAAGCTCAGTAACTGAAGTGTTTTCCATGTGATTTGACTTGGTTTAAAAAGAAAAGACCCTCCAGCTTGCTCACTGCATGTAATTAATAAGAAATCATAATAATAGGAAACAATCACAGTGTACTCCGTGCATCTTCACACATGGCTTTGCTGATTAAATGCTTCATTTGATGTATAAACGAATGGCACCTTATTTGTTGTATAATGTTCATGACATAAAACAAAACAGTGGATATCTGTTGAGACAAAGCTCAGAGTCTGCATTGTTACACTGGGTATTCCCAGCTAGCAACCTGACTGCTGCTACCTTAAATAAAGAATTTGACATGTAACCTTGTTTGCTAACAAGATTTTATACATTGTGTAGCTGTGAATATTTTTTGTTGTTTATAATAGTTGGAAATGATTTTGACTCCCCTGTGTGGCCCACAGTGGTTGCTCTCCATTGTCTTTTCCTTGTCTTTTCCTTGTCTTTTCCCAAATTAAATAAAGGAACAGTCAGCTGGCAGTGAAAGTGAATTAGTAACCATGGTTATTAACTAGATTAAGTTACAGTACCACAGTGTGTGTACGCATTTCCATGAAGATTTATATCCTCATGATTAATAATGCAGAAACATGTTTTCATACTTATAGTATATTATAGTAGTGTGTGTGTGTATATATAATATATATATATATATAGAATATTTATAGTATATGCTCTAGTCCATTTTAAACTGCAGATAATGTATAATAAATCTATATTCTATATTATTCTATTCTATATCTATCTATTATTCTCCTCTATCATAATTTAGGGGTGTCGAACATAAGGCCCGGGGGCCAGATTTGGCCCTGCGAAGTCTTCAATCTGGCCCCCTGGATGGCTTTGGAAAATGTGAAGGAGGACATAACTGTCAGCATACAGTTAAAAGTCTGAAATGTTTCTATCATTTACTACAGCAGGGTTTCTTTATCATGCAGAAAAACATACTGCGGAAATTACACTTCTTGTTCTTATATTTAAATGTGTAGCTAAAATTCTGTACGCTGACAGAAAGGGAGGTTTCACATAAGATCAAACTGCCATACACGGCTAACGATGTAAAATGAGTTTGACATCCCTATCTTAATGCAATGAACAGAACACAGATTTAAAGCGATTACTTCAATTATTGCTCCTAAAGGTGGTGCTGCAAGCCACTGGATCATGGAGTGTGCTTAGGTTTCTACTTCTTCTTTTTGGCTTCGTTTTTGCTAAATAAATGCCATGTGTTGTTGTTGTTAATCATCAGGATATAATAATTTTTTATATGGTCCCAATATGTAAAACATATTGTTAAAAGGGAGCATGCTCTCATTTCAGCATGAGTGTTGGTAGCACTCGATTGGTTCATTTTGTGAGAAAGCTGTACAGTGGACCACAGTTGTCACAGAAATATTTAAACATTTCCTTAACTGAGAACTAACTGCACAGGAAAAAGACCAATGTGGAGACCTTTTAAGGCATTTATAAATACTGTCTGGGTTTTGTTTTTGTTTGTTTTTTGATGATTATTAAAAAGAGATTCACAAAAACAGCCACTTAATCAGGTTTTAAAAAGAGAACCTTTCTTTCCCTGCTGCTTTTCCTATAAGCTTTTGCATTTGTTTAGTTATTTAGTTTTCCTTTTCAGTTCATTTGCACTAAAATGGAAATAAATCAGTTAACTCGCAGTTTAAATGGATCTGACATTTAAAGGCAGCATGAATTAGCTAGGCAATTAAAGGGTAAAAAGCCCTCTTGGCAATCCTGAGATGTAATACCATCTCACATAACATGCCATAACATGGTAATACTGTAGCTAAATAAAGATCGCATTCATTCTCCTCTAAACAGAGAAAGTTCCTCTCCTGACTAAGTGCTTTAGGGAGCTGAGGCTTATAAAAAATAAATAAAAAATCAGCACACCCTAAAAAAATGATGAATGAGAATATAAGTTTCAATCATTCTGAGATCTCTAAGCTAAAGGGTAGAAGGAGTGGAGTGGGTGTAGGGGGTAGGAGGCAGAGATGGAGTTTTTTTTCTGTTTTGCTTTTAATTGAGTAATTTCTTTCTTTTTATTCCTTTAGATATCCTCATCCACCTTCTCACTGTTTTGCTGGATCTTTCCTTCCTCTTCCTCCCTTTCCTTGTAAACTTTTTGTTTGTTATAAATGCAAGCTCATATAAAGGCAGAGGCTGTATTCTACATCCTACAGTCTAAAATATGTTGGAAGGATCAGAGAAACAAACTCAATAAACAGATCATCAAGGCCAGTAATGTTGTGGGGATGGAGCTGGATTCCCTTAAGGTGGTGTCAGAGAGGCGGATGTTGTCCAAGATAAGGACAATGCTGGACAATGCCTCCCACCCCCTCCATGATGTGCTGGCCAGTCACAGGAGGACGTTCACTGATAGAGTGAGATTACTCAAATGCATCACTGAACGGCACAGGAAATCATTCCGGCCTGTGGCTATCTCTCTGTACAACTCCTCCATTTACTGCATAATTACACACTGCAACAGTGGGACGCCTTTGATATTTGCACATCTTCTTCAGTGAAAATCACAAAATAACAAAGTCTTACAGTACAATATTTAATCTGTAATATTTGGGGATATTTATAATTGAGGTGTTTGTGTATATTAGAGCTATTTGTTATATTTAGTAACTTTGTAATTTAGTTTAGTTCAGTCAGTTACTTTTCTTAGTGTCTTGGAGCGACTGTAACTGTAACTGTAACCTCAGGGATTAATGAAGTATTCTGATTCTGAAAAACAAATATTGGGGAGTAACATGATCAGATGGCTGGTTTTTTGATACACAGTCTCAATTTTAGAAACAGACACCTTACAAGTCTTCATTTGGCTACTTTATTAAATGTCACCATAAACAGCTATACTGTGCTGGTTTTTGAAGGGACTACTACACACTATAAACATTTTTTGGGCTTTCCCCCACACTTAATGGTCCTCGTTGTCTTTTATAACAATAACCGAGGAGTTTTAGAACTTTTTTTCTGAGAGGTATTTTGAAGATATTATCAAACCCAGTTTCCAGCTGTGTTAGCATGACACTTTTTATAGAAAATTTGCATCATCTGGGGCACAGATGTTAAAATCCTTTTACATTGATGACTACATATAACCCACTATAATGTTAAGTAGGCAGGACAAGTGAAAATCTTAATAAGAGTTTAAGAAGTGCAATTTCAACAACACATCTCAGTTTTTCAGCATGATGAATATATAAAATTACTTTAAAAAAAAAGTTCTGGTGGCTCACTGCTCAGACTGTCCTGTATTTAAAAATCATTACATTTTTGTTGAGTCACAATTTACAATCTTTAAAGTGAAATTTCTATAGTAGACAGTGAAAAAATGGGAACTTTCCTGCCATTTAATTGTTTAACTATTACTTAACTACTTTGGTGTAGTATGAATGGCTGAGGGGAGGTCTCTATCAGCAGGAAAAGCTACAAAGCTTACAAAAATACAGTTAAAAGCCCAAACATGTATGCCCTCCTTCATATTTTCCAAAGCTGTTCAGAAGGCCAGATTGAAGTCTTTGCTGGGCCGATTCTGGCCCCCGGGCTTTATGTTTGACATCCCTGAATACAGGGCAACATGTCACTGGAACACAGCAGTGTCAGCTGCTAAGAATGGGCTCAACGATCACGTGAACACCAAGTAGTGAGCTGGTTGGTAATTTGCTTAAATTATGGTCTCACTTTAATTCTAAATAAATGTACGAATACATGTGTTTCTATCATTTATTATTAAATAAAATAGTTCATTAGTTCAATAGTTCACATAGTTCCATTTTCGCGACACTAATAGTCCTCCATACACCACCCGCATGGCTATGATAAGCTTTTGGACGGACTTCGTAATGGCACAAATTGTCTCTTCATGTTTATTATTTTTAAAGTATGTGTGTCTGTGTGAGTTTTATACCATTTTTTTCATGTAGTTCGTACAGTGGATTTAGGAGGTCGTGTTTGCGGACGGTACGTGAAGTGAGCGCACTGGACCCCGCCCACCACCACTGAGCTAGCTGTGCTGCTGCTGCAGCTGGAAGCAAACCACAGCACCGCAGCAGCAGGCAGCTAGCAAGCAAGCTTACGAGGTAAGCTACTACCGCGCTCGTCTTTACATTAGTAATTATTCAAGAGTTTAAACGCTGCTGATGCCACAGAGAGTGTATTTACTTTTCCTCGCGTCATGTGACTGTCGCTGATAATAAACTCATTCAACTTAACGAGTGCAGAGAGTTCGTAGGTGTGGCTTTTCTCGTGGTGTTTATGTGAATAGCCACCACCTTGGTGTGTTTCTTTAGAGAAGTTTTTAGGCAACTAAAGGTAATATTGTAACGTTAATTAAGGTTCATTTACTATGTCTCTGATGGATTGACTTCTTGGTCTATAATCTGAGAAACGTGTGTCAAACATATCTCTCGTGAATGATATCGAGACATTTTTACGCTAGAAAGAATATATCTGTCACGAGGTGGAAACTGCATTCATTTTTTGGCAAAGCAACTTTTATAAATTCTTCATTTTACAGTGTAAAAGTCTCATTGACATTTAAAATGTCTTTTTCAACAAAAGGTCAGGCCAAGAAGGCAGCAGAAATTGCAACAAATATAACTTGACAGTTATATAAAGATGTTTTAAGTGACCAAAAAGGACTGGATTTATTATATTGTAGAACAGCGAGTATGAGCAATAACACAAAGATAGTTGCAAAACAAGTCATTTTTGTATTTGATATATAACCCCTTTGTAAATCCTATTGACTGCACACTCAATATAAGCAAAGACATAAAAAAAACATATAGAAACACCAGAAATCAGTTGGGAGATGATTACATTTGGCATAACACCGAACAGATATTCTGACATAACAGATATGATTCATTCTCTGTGCTGCAATTTCCCTCTTAGTCATGGCCTCCACTACTTCATGGTGCCTGATTTTAATGTAAATGATTAACCCAAACTGGCCGAGTTTAAAAAGCACACTAAAATACAATGTATAACATATCATGTATATAAAAGCGTCTTCCACTGACTGTGCATTATTGTTAGTGCGTCTGTAATTTCTAAATGGCTTTGAATGAGAAACCGGTGCTGGACACTAAAATACTAATCATGTGCTTTAATATAATATAATAGATCAATAATAAGGTGACTGATTATTTGGCTTACAAATAATCTGTGCAGAAGTCTTGAGCCATCACTAATTTCTCTATTTTTAGCTTCCAAGCAGCCAGACATTTCTGTAGGTTCTTGAGCAATCATTCTGAATTGAATTAGAAACCACCTGCATGCTCCCACAGTAACTGTCTAAATTATCATCAATTTAAATAAAAAAATTAGAGGACATCAGGAGAGAGGTGTGTGTCTATAGCCATACATAAAATATTGTGGAGGTATTGGAGATTTTCTCAAAAGCAATGGAATTATGAATGCAGAAAAGGATTTTGATCCACCTTGCCTGTACCATCTGTAAAGCGTCTGATTGGCAGTAGCTTCATTTTTCAGCATGAAAATGATCCCAAACACACTGTCAAATAACAACAACAACAACAACAAAAACTGGGTAAAAAAAACATCCAAAGGAACAATATCAGTGACTGGACCGGAACGTTATGGAAGCAATGTGGGATCATCTCAACAAAGAACAGAACAAAAGGAGACAACATCAAAGAAGAGCTTTGAATGTCCTTCTTGGGGAACTGTTCCTGAAGATCACAGAAATTACTAAACATCTTCCCTAAGAGAGTTCAGGCTGTGTTGAGGAATAAAGGTGGTAATTCCAGATATTGACTTCCAAGTTCTTTTCATTTAAAAATAGATGCAGCAATTTACTGAAAGACATACATTCAAATGAAGTAAGAGTGGCTCAAGACTTTTGCACAATACTGTATTCCGTGTTCTCCTTCACTTTCTGTTTATCCATATTTATGGTTGTCAGCTCTTGTGAGTTGAGCGTTTCCAGGCTGCGATGGCGGCAGTTGGAGTCCAGCAGACGAGGGTCGCAGACTGTGTGACCAAGGTGTCGCTAAGCATCTCCTGTGAGCATCTACTCGACATGGATGCATTCTCAAAGTCCGACCCGCTATGTGTGCTTTTCATGAACTCCTCAGAAAACCACTGGTTTGAGGTAAGTAGGTTTTTGTTGTGTGGATGTGAAAGGCCTGAATTGCTCATACTCTTAATAAATTTGAGTTATCAATTTCCAGTTCTAGGGCAACAGCTCAGCTTTGAAAGTTCCCAAAAGAAAATCCTTGACTGTGAAACGTGTTTGTGTTAGGTTGGCCGCACAGAGAAAATCAAGAACTCCCTTAGTCCCAAGTTTTCCAAGCCTATTGTCCTTGACTACTACTTTGAAATGGTGCAGAAGTTGAGGTTTGAAGTCCACGATATTGACAGTGAAAACTGCAGTCTGCAAGAGGCTGACTTCCTGGGACAGCTGGAGTGTACCTTGGGACAGGTTTGCCGTCTTTGATTTTCATTACAAGCCATTTGTTTTATATATATATATATATATATATATATATATATATATATATACATATATACACACATATATATATATATATATATATATATATACATATATATATATATATATATATATATATATATATATATACAG
>VVHJ01063284.1:0-10270 GCA_015107715.1 Tylochromis polylepis | reverse complement strand
AGCTGGAGTGTACCTTGGGACAGGTTTGCCGTCTTTGATTTTCATTACAATCCATTTGTTTTATATATATATATATATATATATATATATATATATATACACATACACACTGAAAGAGCTATAAATAAAGGTATGTGGTGGGAAGTGGTATTGGCATTGTTTAGTGATGGCTAAGATGTGTCTTTCTGTTCAGATCGTGTCCTCAAGAAAACTAACAAAACCACTTGTTAAGAAGGACAAGATACCTGCAGGAAGGGGAACCATTACTGTGAGTTTCTTTGAGTAAGGGATGCAGTGATTTGGTGAAATCTGAGATTTTTATGCATTAGAAGTGCACATTTGTGTCGTGGTGTGTTTCCACTTATTTCACATTTTTAATGCAAAACTGCTTCTTGCTCTCTAGATATGTGCCGAAGAAATGACTGACAACAGAGTGGTGACGTTTGAAGTCGCAGCAAGAAAACTGGACAAAAAGGTGTCAAGGACTAGAAGGAATTATGTTCCTGAAATCAGAAATCTTTATGCGGCTGATTTGACTGACGTTACTAACTCTAACAGCTACAGGTCACACTTTATGATTAGAAAAACATTTAACACCACTGCTCAAAAGTTTGTGCCACTTTGAAATGTTATGTTTTTATTTTTAAAGAAAAGCACTTGAACTGATTAAAATAGTTTTGGGTGAAAATTGGTGATTACTGGAATCAGTGGTCATAGGCACATATTTGCAGTGTTTCCAATGAAAAGCTGTGTTTCAGTGACACATTGTGTGGATTAAACAACCAATAATTTGGTTAGTTAAGGATTTCAAGAAAAAAAACATAAGAAAATGCCAAAAATGGAAATTTGTATAGAGAAGCATGTACCACTCCACCATAATCTGTTTTTATTGGAAAATTTTCATGAACCTGCAAGTTTATTGTGCTAAAAGGCCGTTTGAAAAGTCGCCAGAGTCGTCTTCTTTTTAAAGCAATGATTGCCGCTCCATGCAGGCAGTTCTCAATGATTTCATACAATGGTGAGAGTTTTCAGAGAACACTGTAAACTGCTCTTACCAGAATAGAAAGAGACATATGGTAAATGGACTGACTCTTATATAGCACTTTTCAACTCTCCTGAAGCACTCAAAGCGCTTTGCACAACATGCCACATTCACACAAGCACTTTTTTCCTATCCTTTTAAGTGCTTTCTATTCATACTCCGATGGATGCATCGGAGAGCAACTTAGGGTTAGCATCTTGCCCAAGGATATTTGGCATGCAGACTGGGGGAGCCAGATCAAACCACCAACCTTCTGATCAGCAGATGACCTGCTCTACCTCCTGAGCTTCAGCCACCCTAGAGTAGGAACCAGAGTACAATTTAGCAAGTTTGGGGAAAAAGAAACCTCACAGATCCTTGGTCGGCCTCTGGATTCTGAGAGCCAGATTGTCCTGGTTCAGATGCGTTTGATCCATTAGGTTTGCATTAGGTAACACAATGTGCTTCTGTACACCTACAGAATGTGGATCTTCTCAAAATGTTTTTTGATGAATGTCTCCATTAACCATTAATTATCACTGATAGCATTTCTGATCAATTCAAAGTTCTATTAAATACAAAAATATAAATTTCTTTCTTTCCAAAACAAGGAAATTTCCATGTGAAGCCAAACTTTTAAGTGTCAGGGATGTGACAGCTAAGATGATTGCGTCTGGAAATTCTGAGAAATGTGACTGGTCAACTCGACCTGTGCCTGCAGGTTTCTGATGATGGTGGCGATTGCTTATAGTGAAGCCACAAAAAGAAAATCTCAAAATAAAGAGGCTCAGTAACACAGTGTGGTAATGTATTAAAAGCTCACAGTTTAGTGAGGACTCTTCTTTGAGACAGTTACCTGGACGTAACTCCAGCTGAAAAAGTGTAAATGCAACGATATGCAGTGATCGATTTAGTGTTATAGTAGTATAAAACAATCAGTCTCATGTCATCACTTTATCATCACTTTTCCTCCCTTTTATTTCCAGGATTTCTTTGGCAAATCCGACCCTTTCTTGGAATTCTACAAGCAGACAGAAACTGGATGGCAGCTGGCTCACAGGACAGAGGTACACGTGCACTCATTGTGTTCGAGGCTTTCTGGTGCAAGGGTGGGAAAATGTTTTAAGTTTGTACAGTTAAATCTCCCAACAGTGGAAGTCTTTCTGTATCTGTGTTGTTGTGCAGGTGGTGAAAAATAACCTAAATCCCGTTTGGAGACCATTCCAAATCCCAATTCAGTCACTCTGTGCAGGTGACGTCGAGAAACCTATCAAGGTACACACACTCATACACACATAAAGTAACCTTTTTTTCCTAACTGTCTGCAGAAATGAATGATGTGAAGCAGCCTGTAAAACTGGAAAGTTGGGATGTACTAAGGGTGAAATTCTGGAGCGATTATGATGTTTAAAATACCAAACTGGCTGATTGCCAGTGTAGCAGGGAGACAACATAGGCATCGTTAGAAAGTTGTTGGGTTTTTTTAACCGATATATCCCAAAAACAAACATTATGACTGCTGAAGCTTTTATTTTCACCGTTTTTCATCTCAGAAAGATTGAATCCTAAACATCCTCTGTTGTCTCCCTATTGCATAACTATCTTGCAAACCCTTGATCTTACTGCCACTAAAGAAGTGTTGTGAGCCTTAGTTTATGTTGTCGTTGTTGTTTCTATCCTCTAACTCTATTAAAGCACACTTATCAGGAAGAGATTCTTTCCAGTCAACAGTAGAAGTGAGGTAACTGTCGACACTGTCAACATGGAATGTTGTTAATGTGAAGGATGCAGGGTCTGTGACAGGACCGGCTCAAGTCCTGGATGCATCTACATCTATCTTAAAGGAACACACACTTTTAAGGAGTTTGGCCCATTGGTTAAATTTACCTGATCGTTTACTGACGCAGTGTGGGAACACTGTTGATCAAATGCAATTAACAACACTTTATGTGTAAAAATGACCCTGATGTCTCTGATTACAAAAACATCTAACAAAGTCATATATTTTGAACCTTCAAGTATTCCTGTTAAACAGGATATGAAGCTTATTTATGAAGTTTACTGGTCATTGTATTTGGTGGCTCGACACTATACCCCGCTTTGATCCTGGGAGGAGACACAAATCCGTTGGAGGTTGTGTCAGCAAGAGCAAAAAATCTGTCAAATCAAACATACAGAGCTATCTGCTGTGGTGACCCCCTGTGAATAAGGGAGCAGCCAAAAGTAGCCCACTGATTATATTTAATTTGATATAAATGTTTAGGTACGCTAACCAAGGGGTCAGTTTTCCAAATGGCACAAGTTTTCCATTAAGATGGATCCATTTTTTTACTTACCCATTAGCTTTCTTAGCTGTTAAAGAGTCACTGGTGTGAAATTAGTCATAAAGAGGAAAACGGTGCTTCGCGACAATCCTTGCAATTGCTTTGGTTGCTAGCAAGTTGCTGCAGTTGCCACTTCATTGAATGGAAGATGCAGATGTGTCTGCAAACACCAACTACTCTCTAAACAGCAGTGAAATGTGCAAACTGGAAACGGGGACCGTTCGCCTTCAAAGTGAAAGTTGTGCCGATTGAAGAGTATCAGTGCAGTGCTAAGGCAAAACTTTCACTCTGAGGGTGACGAGTTTCCTTTTTCAAACTTTCAATGAAGCTTTTTCAAGTTTCACTACAGATTGGAGAACAAATATTTGCAGACAATTCAGCATCTTCCACACAAACTACTTGCCACAAACAGGGAGGTTTTTGGTGCAGCACCATCTTTGCAACTGATTTTATGTAGCAACATCCAGCAACTTTCAGTAACCACTTGCCACCCGGTCTGGGAATTTAGATTTTTCCTCGTCGACGGAGGTTACTGAGTGGTCACCGACAGACCGGTCAGTAGGCCTGTGTGACTGAGGCCTAAGATGTCCATGCTGTGTATAGAGCTGTTTGTGTTTTCCATGTTCTCTCAACGCCGAAAGTGTTACAGAATCTACTGTGTGTAGAGTGTGAGCAGGTCCTGTACTCGGTGTATCTCACTCTAAAGGAGGAACTCTGTCACCCCATTTACCAGTTTCGATGGCCTGTGTGTGTGTGTGTGTGTGTGTTTGTTTCTGGTTGATGTTTTAGTATCATGATGTTGCGTTACATTTAAAGCTTCACGTCCACCAGCATGCTTTTGCCTCACCTACTTTGATTTCCAAGCACCGCTGATCATTTGGGTGCAAAATGTTGGTGATTCCAAGTCTTGCCTCTCCTCACTGTATGTGTGCGTTAGATTGACTGTTACGACCACAACAACAGTGGCACTCACGACTTCATTGGAACATTTCAGACCACGCTCAGTCAAATCCAGCAGGCAACAAAAACATTTGCGGTGAGTTCGTGTGTGTGTGTGTGTGTGTGTGTGTGTGTGTTTGTCAGTTTGGACATTTTGCTTAAGAATAAACAGAGGGGAAGAAATTACATCCTGATGCCTGTATGGTGTGTCTCTCTTCTTCTCAGGCGGAATTTGAGTGCATAAACAGCAAAAAGAAAGAGAAGAAGAAAGGATACAAAAACTCTGGCATCATCATCATAAAACAAAGCAAGGTACTCTGGTTTTATATGCTTTTTAATATGTTTATTTTATATGTATATTTGATATGTTTTCTAATGTTTTTTAGATATATCATTAGTCCTGTTGTTTATCTGCTGGAGCACGAAAAACAGCATTGTGTATCCTTCCTAATAGATGAGTACTACTGCACAGTAACTCTTGTGGTATTTACAGATAGTGAGGGAGTACACGTTTCTGGATTACATAATGGGAGGCTGTCAGATTAACTTCACTGTGAGTTTCACATATATTTGTTAATCCTAATCCTTCCAGTTATCATTTGGAGACACACCTGAAGTATTTAACTGACACTGACATTTTATGATTCATTCATAATTACTGGGTATATTGAAAATGCAACACATCCCTCTGGGGACGTTGCAGATTGCAATTGACTTCACAGGCTCCAATGGGGATCCCAAATTCCCTCAGTCCCTCCACTACATCAACCCTCAGGGCTACAATGAGTACCTGGCAGCCATCTGGGCAGTTGGTAACGTCATCCAGGACTACGACAGGTAAATACGTACATAAAGGATTATGTAGGTGTAGAAAGTAAATCCTATGCTGCCGTCTGTTTTCCTTCATTCAGAAAAATTGTAAGTCAGACCGATTTAAAAACTAGCTCCGCCGTAACTTTTTCTTTTCTGGTCTCAAAGGTTTCTGTGCACTTCATCAGTTCATCTACAGTAATTTCAGTGCAATTTAACATGTTGTTCGTAAGTCATAATATGCACCTTGGTCACTTTTGCACTTTTGGCAAACTCATAATCATTCTTACAAGCCTTGACAGGCAGCTCACAGTACTAGTTGTCCACATTCAACAAGTTTCAAATAATGAGGTCAGTGTGTGGGCATGTAATCCCTCGTGAGCCAAAAGCCTCCAGCTTCAAACTGCTTTACCCGTGGCTCTGTATGTGAACACTACCATCTCAGCACAGAAACCCACCTTCCTCCTGTTCAAACCTCCAGTTCATGAGAGAGCTAGTCAGGAGAAAGGTGGCTTAAACAGGGGGGGGCTAAAAGAGCTTGCAGCAAACATGGCCCGTGGTGAAGTCTATGAATGAAAATATGGTGCTGAGAATGAACATAATACATCCCTGCTCTCATAATACAATGATAGTAGCAGCAAAATACTAATAATCTGACCAGTACTTATCTGTTATTTTGAGCATTCATTCCTAATGCATGGATGAATAACCGAATTCCCAGCAAACCACTTAATGCAGCATGTCAGCTGATAGGCATTAAGCCAGAGCACCAGCTTATCATCCTGACATTCACTAGTTGTGTTGCACTGCTAGGTAATAAATCATCAATAAAGTGAAAATGTAACAGTGTGAGAAGCAGGGTTGAGGTGTCTTGTTTAACTAGAACCATGAAGAACAGTAATGGAAAGGAGTCTGACAAAAAGACTTCATTTTAAATGTTCACTGATCTTTACAAACTGACATTAACAGTGACACATATTTTTGTATTGCATCCTTTTTGCACAGTGATAAGATGTTCCCCGCTTTTGGTTTTGGAGCACAGATTCCTCCTGCATGGCAGGTGATTGTTTTACTTTTGATGTTTGCGTACATCTGACACACGGCAGAAAGATTGTTTGTGTTGTAGATCAGTGTAAGCCATTGCAGATTCAATAATTTGGGATCTGGGTTGTTTGTGTGTGCAGGTCAGCCACGAGTTTCCCATCAACTTCAACCCATCCAATCCATTTTGTGCAGGTAATAACAGACTGAATGTAATGTGAGATTTGTTTCACACTGCCATGTGTTTGTATCAACATTAGGAGTTATTTAGCACCGTGGAGGTGAGTGTCTGTTCAAATTTGCCAGTGTACGGAACAGCTGCAACAAGAGAAAAAAATTATATGATATTTTACACGCTTGTAGAGTAAGAGTTATTTTAATTTTAACATATTAGAAGATTTATTTATGCATCATGTTCTTCTCATAATTTAATTTCTATGTTGTGACCTACTGCTTAATAAACATGGACATACCTTTGGGTATAAAATTCAATTCAATACAGTTTTATTTATACAATGCCAAATCACAACAACAGTCGCCTTAAGGTGCTTTATATTGTTAGGTAAAGACCCTACAATGTTAGAGAGAAAAGTCCAACAATCAGATGACCTTCTTTTGAGCAAGCACTTGGCGACAGTGAGAAGGAAAAACTCCCTTTTAACAGGAAGAAACCTCCAGCAGAACCAGGCTCAGGGAGGGGGGGGCCATCTGCCGTGAGCAGCTGGAGCTGAGGGGAAGAAAACAAGACAAAGACACGGTGTGGATGAGAGCTAGAGATGAATTATAACTAATGATTAAATGCAGAGTGGCGAATTAACAGATGGAGAGTCTAAAGAGGTGAGTGAAGAAGAAACACTCAGTGCATCATGGCCTGTTGCAGTGTAACTAAGGGAGGATTCAGGATCACCTGATCCAGCTGCAACTTTATCAAAAGAGATCATTTTAAGGCTAATTTTAAAAGAAGAGAGGTTTTCTGTCTCCTGAATCCAAACTGGGAGCTGTTTCCACAGAAAACGGGCCTGAAAGCTGAAGGCTCTGCCTCCCATTCTACTTTTAAATATCCTAGAAACCACAACTACAGTAAGCCTGCGGTCTGAGAGCAGCTTGCTCTAGTGCGGTGATACGGTACATTCCATCAACCTTCATGTAACTGTGACCCATGACTTCATGATGTTTGTGTGTGTGTGTGTGTTTCAGGTGTAGAGGGTGTGGTTGCTGCCTACCAGCAGTGTCTGCCCCAGGTGAAGCTTTACGGCCCAACAAACTTTTCCCCAATCATCAACCACGTCGCCCATTTTGGAAGACAGGCCCTGCAGCAGCAAACTGCATCTGTGAGTTGCAGAAAGTTTGGAATCAATCAAAGCAGTCCTAATATGAACTAACTGTTCCACTCTGCTGCTTTTTTTTTTGTTTTTGTTCCTGTTGTCCTGATGATTCACAGCAATACTTTGTTCTCCTGATCATCACTGATGGAGTGATCACGGACATGGACGAGACACGCAACGCCATCGTCAACGCTTCTCGGCTGCCCATGTCTATCATCATCGTCGGGGTCGGAGGGGCGGACTTCAGTGCCATGGAGTTCCTGGACGGAGACGATGGAGGTTTGCATTCGACAACAGGAGAGACCGTCATGCGGGACATCGTGCAGTTTGTGCCATTCCGGAAGTTCCAAAATGTAAGCCATGGCAAGTTCTAAAGCGCACTCTTTGTCCAGATGCACCACCACCAACATTTGAATGTTTGCACATCTTATTTCAGGCAAGCAGTGCAGCCCTTGCACAAAGTGTACTGGCAGAGTTGCCTGACCAACTGGCCTCCTTCTTCAAGTTATTTGACCTGAAGCCCCCCACTGAACCGAGTCCTACCTAAAATGTGCAGGAGTACCCCGACCAACCCGCTGATCCCGTGCCCCTCATCCTTCCCTTCATTTGATCCGTAGCTGCAATCAGGATTTAACCTTGGTTACATAGTAACCTTGGTTTTTCAGGGTTATGTCATGCCTTCATTGTTCACAGTATGTGGTGCATTAAGTCATCATATACTGTAGGTTTGTATGAGTGCAAAACAGTAACTTAATGATGCACGATTCTGTTGAAGCCATGTGAAGTTTTCTAGCTTTTCTAGCTGACATGAGGCTTTGGCTTTATTGGCTGTCAGAACAAGTGACTAGCTTTTAGTAGATTAAACTTTAAACACCTTCTCTGAGGTACTATGCTCAAATGACAGCTGCAGCTTACCTCTGCAACCTCCCTGCTTTCTTTTCTAACTGTGTGTGTGTGTGTGTGTGTGTGTGTGTGTGTGATTGGCAAACTTTCACTGTTCCTCTGTCTCTGCCCTTTGTCTCAGTGTCCTAAAGAAATGCTTGCTCAGAGCGTCCTGGCAGAAGTCCCAGGTCAGGTGTCTGGCTTCTTCAACACCATGAATTTGAAGCCGCCTGAGAGCTGCACACCCACCTCTGACCTCTCCGCATCTGCGCCCCCCCCTTCAGTGATGTAATCTGAAAACTATCTTTCCTTCTTAATATCTTACCTGTAAATGTCTTGTGATTCCTCACCTGGAATTTTTTTTTTTAGCAAAACTCCCTGCAGCTACAGGGTAAAGCCATACTGCATTTCATAATATATGCTAATGTGGAAATTTATGTGAGTCAAGTGCCAGATATAAATGTTGCTTTGATTTTATTACCTTTATTAAAGAATTTATTGTAACTGTGTTGTATTGGATGAGTTGAGGCAGCATTCCTGACTGTTAATCACATGACAGGGCCTGGAGTATTTAACTGGGTACTCCAAGTTAGTGCTTATATCATCTCCTCTGTATTACAGCCATCATGTCACCATTTCAGGTTGTAATGGAAAGTATACATTTCAATTTAAAATTTCCCAACAGATTTCAGGTGTGCTGCAGTAACTTTTACAAAATGAATCCATAGATAGTGATCCTTTTGTTCAAATTAATACCTTTTGTTGTTCTGTTTTTATATACTTTTTATTTTTTACAGTCATGTGATTTTGATTTAAAATACCATAGGTGCTCGCATGTCTTAAACAAGAAGAATCAAAGTGATTATTTGTGAAAATCCTTTTTTACACAATGTACTTTTTTGATTTTGACTTTGTCTTAAGAGGAAGTAGCAAAAAAATTTCACTTCACCATTTATTAAATCACCCGATTCATTTCCCTTGGTGTAAGTGAGAATTCGTTGTTGATATTTGGGACTGTTTACACTGATGACTGCGGCGCTGCCTTATGCACTATACTTGTCTTTGTCATGGATGCTAACTTTGTCAGTATTTTACTTTGTTATAAAGCACAGTGGAAAGAAAAATATGACGTGTTATCCTACTGCTTTCTTATCATGGTGAAAAAATACTGCAACAGCCATTTTTGCATGTTGTTATTTGTGTCTGTGTGTAATCCATTTCAAGAAATATTTCTTAGCTTTACAGGTGAGACTTCAACTCAACTGGTGCAACTAAAGCAAAAACTCTTCCCTGTCAGTTTTGGTATGAATCTATATAAAAAATGAATTTTTGATTTTCTGTTTTTTTTATTCAATGCTATTTATATTCCTTATTATTCTGTTTTATTTTCTCTTTATATATATTTTTCCAGGTAATACAATATAAGTAACAATAATAAATATATACACTCAACAAAAATATAAACGCAACACCTTTGTTTCTGCTCCCATTTTCCATGAGATGGACTTAAAGATCTAAAATTCATTCCAGATACACAATATTACCATTTCTCTCAAACATTGTTCACAAATCAGTCTAAATGTGTGATAGTGAGCACTTCTGCTTTGCTGAGATAATCCATCCCACCTCACAGGTGTGCCACATCAAGATGCTGATCTGACATCAGGAGTAGTGCACAGGTGTACCTTATACTGCCCACAATAAAAGGCCACCCTGGAATGTGCAGTTTTGTCTCACAGCAAAATGCCACAGATGCCACAAGCATTGAGGGAGCGTGCAATTGGCATGCTGACAGCAGGAATGTCAACCAGATCTGTTGCTCGTGCATTGAATGTTCATTTCTCAACCATAAGCCGTCTCCAAAGGCGTTTCAGAGAATATGGCAGTACATCCAACCGGCCTCACAACCGCAGACCACGTGTAACCAC
>VVHJ01063280.1:25598-54000 GCA_015107715.1 Tylochromis polylepis | reverse complement strand
TTATCCATTCTTTGTATTTGGCGTTGGCTACGGCCCACAGTAGCCTGTGTTACTTTTCCTAATAAACAGGCCGGTAAACGGAATACCGATCGTCTCTGTCTTCTGTCGGAGGGACGTTACAATATTATAATTTGCTTTATTATGTGTATGTACCTTATTTGTAAAACAATGCATTTGGAAATTCTTGGATAACAGCAATAATTATATTTTTGCATTAAAAATATCTTTTCCGTTAAAGAGCTTGTACATGCGGGTGGATTAACCAGAAACATAAAACAGTTATTTTGATCATTACCAATACTTTTAATTTAGGGCAGCTTTGGGATAAAGCTTGCACTGGATCATGGTGTAATAAATTTGTGAAGCACTGTATTTGTATCTGTGCACTGCACCTGTACAGTTTAATGGCTGCAGCTTGACAAGCGAGTTTGCTAATGCTAGTGAATACTGAGCACGCCTCCCTTTCATCTGAATACGTTAACATCTGATTATATTGTAAAAAAAAAAAAAATGGCAGTGACCAAAAACATCTGTTGCAACAACCAGTGTTTTTTCTTTTCCAAATGATCCTTGGATACATTTCTTTTCCCCCAGTCACTGTTTTAGTTCATCTTACTTTTTCTTTTGTTATTCCAACTTTGGTTTGTTTGCTTCTTTAATCTACTTTATGTGTGTTTGATTCAGATCCGTTGGTAACCTTGTCAAGCCTTGGATGCTGCAAAAGTAAGCACTGAAGTACGTTTACATGCTCTGACGATGTTGTTGGACAAAAAGTTATTATCCATCTACAACAGTCACATGATTAAAAAAAGAGTATCTAGAGTTCTTGTGGTTTGGGAGTGTAGTCAAAAATGTGCTATACCTGAGGCGTTGGCTCAACCCTGTGATTTACAGTGATGTACAGTACTTCTCTGCTGCAGCCAGTGTTGATGTCCAGCTTTATTTCTGCCTCTGCAGCACTCACTTCTAACTCTACCATTTTGCTCTTGTTGATAGGCCGACAAGCTGCACTCTTCATTCTTTAAAAGTCAAGCTGGTTCTCATGATGCCAGCTATGCAAGACTGTGCAAGCAGCCACATACAAAACAAAGCAGACTCTCCAAGCAGTTAAATTTGACTCCCTCATTTTGATTCTGCGCTGCACTTGTTCTGATCATCAGTCAGAGAGTAACAGGCCTGTATTTGGTGTCCTGAAGATGAGCTACTCAGCAAATATGTGCTTGCCAACTTTATCCCCACTCAGACACACCAATGAGATGGTCTTGGCAGGAGCAGGAATTACTGTCATGGATAATGGGCTCACGGGACAAGAGGCGGCTTTTGGACTACTTTACGTAATTCATCTGTACGCCTGTAACCAGAGTTCATCATCATTCAGCTTGTACCTGCGCCTCTGTCCAGTCTCTTCAAAGAGCATTTGCATTTAAAAAACAATCATAAAATCATCTAAAAGCACTCTGTGGTGCTCCCCCAATTGGGAACGCCACACGAACACAGCTGCAAAATACTGTTTTGAGCTGGACGTCATGTTGGGTGGAGGATTCAGAAATTAACTGGAAGTGTCAGTTTGAGTCTGAGCCAGATGGATGCTTTAAACAGTAAAGAGCTTCCTATCAGACAATACCTACACCCTCACTGGCCAGAGCTGAGCAGGAGTGGGCAGGTGACTGATGTTGAACTGTAACCTCCCAACGCATAAAAGTAAAGAGCTCCCAGTCATCATCATGTTGCACACAGTCTGACATTTACAAATCCTCCCGCCCTCACAAATTATGTTGAACTTTGCACTACGCATGCTGAATGAAGTACCCAGCATGCATCATTGCCAGGTCACTCAGGTGACTCCCCAGCCTTGTTTTGTCGTCACATGTAATAGTGTTTCTTGTTTTAGCAGTGGGTTTATTTTCAGACTTTAATCTCTGGCTGCTGCAAATGTTCCTGTACAGAAAGCTGCACGCAGCATGGTTGTGTCTCATGCCAAAGACAGCAGCAGGGCGACATGGAGCGAAGGAGATGCTGTTACACTGAAAAAAAGATTCTAATTAGACTCATTGACACGAGTGATTCTGCTGAAGTATGTATGCAACTGATATTGGAGAAAGTAATCTGTTTGGTTGAAATGGTAACAGACTGATTATTTTGAATTTCATGATATTACATGAAAAGTATCTGTGCTACTAGTGCTATTAGTATTCAGAGATCATTTTCTATCAAATAAGTGTAAACTGGTGAAACATGAGGTAAAATGATCCTGGATAAAGTAAGCTGGATTATTGTTATCGCTGAATCATTGTTACGTGCTCCGTCTTAATTAAAATCATCTCCACCTGCTGCATTATTTATATACTACTGGGTAGGTTTGTCTGTAAAAATGTAGCATTTGATTCTCAGGTCAAAAACAGGAGCAGTGATGTAATTACCACCAGGTCAATGTACACAGCAAACAAAGCAGCGTATATATAAATCTAACGGTACTCCATTTCACAGTTCTGCTGGGCTACACCAGCAAAATTTTCTTTTCTCTTTTCTGTTATCATGTGTACATCTGTAAACAGAATGGCTTTCTGGGACCTTCAGTTAATGAGTAATTAAATCTGACAAACAATTTGACACATAATAATATCAAGGCAGCTCATTTTCCATATGCTGCAGCCCGATGTTCTTTCCAGCTGATGCGATGGAGATATTCGCTCGTAGCCCATCTAACTCCACGGGTATGCAGTTTAATTAATTTCATTAAATCCACAAAAAACAGTATCATCTGATCACAGTCTGTCCACTGAACTTCATTATACAAATAGAGTATTGCTACATCTGGCCTTACAGTTACCCCAGCAAATCCTGCTTTAGCCCCTCGCTGTGCACAGCTGACAAAGAGGGAAAAACTGAATGGCTGAGGAAATTTCCGTGCTCGGTGGTCACCATCAATAAAGCGAGACGCCCAATGTAGAAAATTAAAATAAAAACTGTTGGGTTTGCATCGATACCTGCCAGAGGTTGATGGTGAAGAGTAATTTTTAGTCCCCTGAACAGCTGTCAAGTGGACGTAGGCCACATAAAAACATTGTTTCGTGCTGCCTGTCCTTTATTCTTTTAAGTATTCTGACAGCCTTCCACAGCTTGCTGCACTCTGCACAGATGTCTTTGCCTTTCTTCTTCTTTGTACAATATTATTATTTGGCTACTTCTTTTTATTTACTATTAGTTGGAAGGGTGGCTGGCGTCTCCCTTAGAGATAGGGTGAGAAGATCAACCATCCGGGAGGGGCTCAGAGTAGAGCCGCTGCTCCTCCACATCGAAAGGAGCCAGTTGAGGAGGTTCGGGCATTCAGCCTGTTACGCATAATGTGATTGTCAGCAGTGACAAAGGTAGACGTCAGGTCGAACATCAGCAAAGCAAAACACTCTCCAGCACATGCTTCAAAATAGCATTTGAGAGTATAAAAATAGCTGTTTTGGTTTAATGAGCTCCAAGAAAGTCAAAGTTTATCAGGAATGCTGTATTTCTCCAGGACAGCTTTAAGCTGCCTTTTCTAACATCTTAGCAATAGTGTTAGCCTAAATAGTAGTTTAACTGTAAGAAAAATATTGTGACAGCTTATTTGTTAATAAGATTTAATTGATTCTGATCTTCATGTATATCATAATAATAAAAAAAAGAACTATGTGCAAAAAGTTGTACCTTTAATGTCATTATTGAACAACAGAATTTCTGAGTTGTTTTTGTAAAACCAGTCAATTTTCGCATGAAAAATTATTATTTCTAGTTAATCAGTTCATTAAATTTCTGTTATTTTTTATGAAGCTGCTGTCGATGAATTTAAATAAAGCATTTGGCAATTAGCATTTGAGTGGACTTTATGAAAGACTGAATGGCAGTTAAACACAGTTAGTTGTGCATAAAATTTGATGCACACCCCTGAAGTAAATATTGTGTTTTCACTGTTCAATGAAAATGATGAAGACTGATAACCTGGAGAATACTTCCTGTGAGCAGTTTTAATAAGTGTTTGTGGGGTTTATCAACTGAATTGCAAAATCTTATTATAAAAGGAATAGACCTGCTAGTTGTTGCCAACAAAAAGAGAAGCTGCCTGTATCCCAATTCCTGGAATAAATTAAAGCCACAGCTTGCCAATGATGACAGAATAATTTCTAATGAGGGTAACGAGGGTAATGAGGGAATCCTGCTCTTTTGTTTATGAGAGCATTTTTCCTGTAAGGAGGAGACTCATTGGGCAGATGGTTTTGGGGGATCTTAATGAGATACTTATTCATGTCTGATGTCAGAAATCCAAGAGCATGGGGGTGGGGGTGGGGATACCTCGCTGTGCTGGCAGGCAACAGCATTTACAGCAGACTGCAGTGACACTAGTGTTTTTATTTTTTGCTAGGGGTCTAGGGTTAATGAAAAAAACAAAACAAAACAAAATAAAACAAAAACCAAACCCAAACCAAACAACAATTTGCTAGTTTATCTCAATGACTTTCTATCTAACTTCCCCTGTAAGAAAACTGAACGCTATATGTGACTTTGGTGCCTGTTTCCTTTGAAGAATTACCAGATGAGCCAGAGTAAAGGCGGTAATGAATATTTTAGGGACATCGTCACTCCAGAACAGAAATGAATAGCACATGTGAAACACACACCCCCAATCTGGTTGAACAGTCCTGTGTCTTCTATGTTGCACAGGTCCAAGATGTGTAAACCGTTGTACACACACACAAAAATTAGCTTCAGTGAATATTTTTAAGACATTAAGATCAGCTTGTGGTGTATGGAACAGCTGTAAGTATATTTGATGTCAAAGTACTGAAATATCAAACTGATCTTTATCAAGAAGTGACACTGAATATGGCAAGTGAAGGGAGAAAAATATATCCAGTCATATGTTCAGTTAAACATATTTATAGTAAATCTATTTTAAAATAATAAATCAAGCTTAAAACATAAATAACCAAAATAGTTACTTGTGTCACTTTCTTTTGGTATCTGGTTTTGATTTTGTTCATTTTATTGATCATAATATTGATGTATTTGTATCAGTAAAGACTTGCTAGTCACACTGTGTATTTTTCTTTTTTTTGGATCGATCTCAAGAAGGTGCTGACAATAACTAATGAGAATTCGATCATTTGATAAAATGAGGCCAATCTGAACTTACCGCTGAGTGAACAATATACTTCCGCTTGTGAAGACTGTAGAAATTTTGAAGATAACAATTCGAAGCTGTTGATCAGAGTAACGATGAAACCAATCATTATATTTAAGGGCTGCCATGACAAAATATAAACACATATGTATCTAGAACATTGTATGTTTATTAGGGTTTTCATGATATGAAATCAAGTATAAATTTAAAGGGCTCTTAAAGATGCAACAGAAAGCCAGTCTCCCGGTTACTCTTCATTGTTATGGGGATCCAGTGTGAACCAGGCCGGCCGGCATCTGCTGGATGAGAGGGAAGGAGGGGGGCAGAGCAAGCGAGGGAGGGTGGAGATGCTGGGCTTGTTCACATAATAGCCGGCGGGTGAAGGCGTGGTAAGTGTGGCTCGATACGAGGCGTGTGTGTGTGTGCGCTACAGTATCCTAGTACTGGAGGATGAACATGGACAGCAGCTGCACGGCGGCTCTCCTCCCTGGTAAAAGAGGCCGTGGAGAAAGCTGAACGAAGCTGATCAATATGCAGGGGAAGCCTTACGTTATCAATACCAAAAGCGGGATATAAGGAGTGCGAAGGTAAGGCGATATGTGGTGCGGTGGGGCAGATTGAGCCAGCCTCAATGAGCTGTGAGGAGACAAAAGTAGACTGAGTCATGCCTGCATGTGATGTGAGGAGGGAGCATCAATGAAAATTACAACAGCATGGGTTTGGCTCTCAGCCGCGACTGATGTGTCTCCTCAGTAAAAGAGGGTGTAGTTTTTTTCCCCCCTTTTTTTTGGACAAATTAAGCTAACCATGGGGCTCAGGTGGAAACCACCCATGTACAGTAGCCTACAGTAGCACATTCATTGTTCTCCCTGCATAGAGGAAACTGGCCCCGGTTGGGCTTGTCTTATTATTGGGTACTGTGAGCCATATAGGCTGCTGCTGATTGTAGAGGATAAGACGATGTGAAATTAGATTGTTAGATGCATCTTTAAGTTTAAAAAAGTAATTTATTGGCCCCTGGACTGAATGAATGTATCATGCAGTAACCCATAGCACACTGATTTAGGGAGTGTGACTTGGTGAATAAAAAAATCCTGGATGAATCATCATTTTACCCAGAATAGCAGCAAATCATGCTTGTCCAAAGCAGTTATCATTATTTGGTTTTCACATGTATTCTCTTCCATATGTGCTACAAGGAGAAAATTTAGTGTGGCTTAACAAGGACAACAGATGGTTTGCTACAGTTTCATTTCAAGTATAAGCCGAGATATCTTCCTCGACGCCTCCATGTTACCGCCAAACTTTTTTCTTCTTTTGACTCTAACACTCTGGCTGGAAGATAAGCACTGCTAAACTTGACATTGACCTGCAAATGCTATGTCAGAGGTGAAGGAAGAGATGCGTGTATGGGCGTATTTAAAGCTTCAAGCAGTGTAAACAGGAATTGTTGTTGTAATGGTTGTGTCTGTATGTCACACATGTCCAGCATGAAGCTTTGTTGCTTTTCCTATTTGCTGAAGAGGAAATCCTGTGTCATTTATCACCAATGTTGGTGGGGTTTGTGCATTTTGAACAACTATTTGAAAGGGTAAAAGTGTCATAAGAGATCTGGTATTAACCGACCTATTTTCTCACATCCTTCTAACTTGTTACTTAGTATGAGAGCCTAATGTGGATGAGATGCTCTTTTCTGTGTTTAATGCTACTAAAAATGTCTCAGCACTCAGTTGGCAACCTTCCATTTAAGAATCATAGCCTCCTGAGACATCCTGAGAAATGTGCTAAAGACAAAGTGGGAGAGATCCATTTTTGGATCTATATTGATTTGCTTAACACAGATGGGCTAAATTTGGTAGATATAATATAGTAAACTATAGAGTACTAAAATGATACAGGTCAGGAGGTGAGGCTTTGGGACTTAGTTTGTCCTGTGAAAAAGTACAGATGGATTAATAGATGTACAAACAAAACATTTTTCTCATCTTTGGCATACTGTACCATTAATTTAACCATGTACCATTTTCTCCACCCATGCATGTCTGTGCCTCGGTGCCACATTCCTGTGCTCTGCAGAAAGTCACTGCAGTCGTTTGCAAAAGAAAAGCTCTGCAGTTTGAGATATCAGTGTTTTCAGTGGGGACAGCCTCAAGCGAGGGCAAATATAGGAAACCTCACAAATGTTCGCTGCTCACAAGATAGTCTTTGCTTTTTCGGACAGTCTGTTATGATCTGTCTTAAACGCAGAACTGAATTTCTGCATTCAGATAGTTGTTATGATATCTGTAACCTGAGTATGCAAACGATGATTAGTAAAAGGATAGAGCTTTTGAAACCTTGTGAATAACGTGTGTATTGGGACAAGCACATGAATTTACAAGCTAAAGGGCACAAACTAAAAACACTATCTCAAAATGGTAATATTGCTTCGTTATCTTCGTTTGACATTTACAAAGCAAGGTATTTCAACAAATACTTGACAGATTGCATTTAAATGTAGGGTTTCTAATTATTTTGGTGGCCTTCTGATCTTGTCTCTGACACCTACATAAAGTAACAAGCTCAGATTTTAAACCAGAAATATCCACACTCTTTTATTTCTAATGAAGCTCTTTTGATGTCTCTTGTCGATGTCTATGTGTCCCTGTAGTGCTTTACTGCGCTAATTTCCTGCATTCTGGTGAATTATTATATACCAATATGTACCATTTCTGGATTACTTTATGATCCAAAAGGCTTTACTTATGTATAGAAAAATAATTTTGTTTATACTGGAGTATAACACTGTTTTAGACCAGAAAGACAAATGAGATAATACAGATTCATAAGCCTAAGTTTAACTAAGTAGTGATACAGATGGCAGTATGTTTCTGTCCTAGTGTTTATTAGATGGACTGGTGCAGACATTCAACACCCATTAATATGGGTTGTTCACTTTGCTGACTCTCCAGGTGTTTTTTTTTTTTAATTTATGAGCAAATACATGCAAAATAACATTGCATATGTATTTATATATACGACTTTCTAATCTACTTGTTTTGTATTGGTTAGTAAATCGTACTAGGCATGGGCTTATGGGATGGTGTTTATGTAGCTGACTCATTTAGTTCAGCTGCAGAGACCTTCCAAGATGACTTGTACACTTATAGTTTTGCTAAAATTCAACAAAAATATTTTTTATGCAGACATATTTAAATGCATCATTCAGTGATTGTTGTGGGGGTTTCAGTTGAGATTTCAAGCACACCGAGCTAGGTTTCAGTTATATTTTACCCATGCACCATCAATTGAAATGCAAATACTGTCTCCTTTTGAAATTATATAGCTTTCTTCTTTTTAATAGACACAGTCACAATTACTCAAAATCAGTTCTTGCAATAGGAAATGGAACAACATTTCAAGCACTCTGAGCTCTACAGAGTTTAAGAGAGGACAGGATCCTAAATTAAGATTGTCCTGGATGTTTAGTATGTTAGCTAGCTTTCTGCTGGCAGCTTTACCCTGCTGCAAAGAATGGTGCGACTTGTAATTGTAAGAATGCCAAAAATATATATCACAGTCTCCTTCTGTAGACGTCCTTTATGGGTTGGAAATAGAAATTTGTGCTGCATGATGACATCATTCACATGAATCTCTCCCCTGTGATGCAGCCCATCCTTGTTGTATCAAAGACATGCTGTGTCATAAAAAATAAAATAGATATTTATCCCAGGTTTTAATAGATCCATAATATCATGAGCCCTATTGTGTTCTTGAATTTCCCAGATATCACAAACAGCCAGGCAGGTTCTCTTTGTGAGAAGACGTACGCAGATACCATTTGACCACAGACAGCATGAGTCACGGTGAGATATCAGATGAGGAGATAATCCTTTGCTGTATGCTTCAGCCCACTGCCTCTATAACCAGGGTTCACTGTGCTTGGACCTCCTTTTTTTTTACTGCTATAAATACTCATTAAAAATCCTGTCAGGTTGTTTTTTTTAGGAGAGTTCAGAGAATACTAAAACAAATGATTCCAGTGATGTATTTTTAATCATTTAATTTATCCATTTCTATTTCAGACAGTCTCTAAAGTCGTCAAGGGTCATCAACAAGAGTACTTCATAGATTTAGTATTATATATAACACTATCAGATAACACAGTTAGAAAATTGATGCAGGAGAACCAGAGATATAATCTTCTTTGCATTTTTTCTCACTGACACCTACATAACCCAACTGCTGGTTCTGTTAAAGATCCAAGTGTGATGTGCTGGCAGTGGGTTGAAGGAATTAATTAATTAATTACCTTTCAATTAATTAAAGGAGTAAAGACAAGAAGTGGGCTACAGATGTCTGGTCACTTTTGTGGAGCGCCACCCCCCCCAGATTTTCTTCACTTTTAGACTTGTAATCTTCAGTCCCAGAGGATGCTGATTCAAGTCACATCAGTGGAACACATTTATCTGACTTCACGTACAGCTCTCTAGAGCCATAATAGGCTTGACTTTTTTCCCCATAAATGCTATAGCATTCCCCAAGTCCTGTAAATGGAGATTATGTGTAAAGTCAGTAGAGTTCTCCTTTGTTCACAAACGTCAGCTGGAGCTGCAGAAAATGATCTGATGATCATACATTGTCATAGCATTACAGAGGAAGTGTAAGATCTCTTGAATTCAAAACACTGAAGTTAGTGCATTTCCCTTCGCTGCTACATTGTATTGGATGTCACATCCTGTTTGTAGCCACTTGAATTCACAGGCAGATTTCATTTTTGTTTCTTTAGGCCTCATGTGTTTGTATCTGAGTGTAAACCAAGGTTATAATTATAGTATTTTGGAGTTCATAAGTTTTTTTCCCCTATGTTTACATGAAGTAAAATAGTTTGGAAAAAATGCACATAGTATAATAATTTCTGTCATTTTACAATTGTACCAGGTGGCTTCATGTAAACACAGAGAGTTGTGTGTGATACCAGCCTTCATCAATAATGCATGAAGACAGGAAACTAAGATAAGATGGGCTGGAGTCTGGACATGACATTTAACCAGTCTGATGTATTAAATACTGACAGCCAGTTTACTCAGGAGACAGAGAAATTCTCCTGTTTGATATTGTACAACTTTCAAGCTTGACATTTTCACTGTCGAGTATATAAGATGAAAATTAACAGTATTTATTTTCAGTTTCTCCTTACCAGAAGGAGCTACATCTCATTATCTTTATGTCTTGTTGCGACATACATGGGTAGTCTTTGTTAACAGTTGTAGCAGTATATAAGAGGGAGGCCACATCTGCACCTTCTCCAAGTCTCCGCTGGGACATTTCATTGTAGCTCGCATACATCTGAAAAGCTGCCTATATACCAACCTCAGGCTCCCAGAGTGAAGCAAAACCTTCAGCCTGCGGCACAATACTCAGCCAGTGCCTGTCCAGTCTCTAGAGAGATAAACAAAGACTGACAGTTCTTTGATGTCTGTCTGCCATGCCTATTTTTACACGACGGTTCACTGCTTGTCTTAGCACCACAGGGTTCAAGGTTGCCCTTTTATTTGATTTTATTTGCTGAATGGGTTACGTTTGGTTGACCTGATAGAGCTGTCTGCTGGCTCATAATAACGTAGACATTACAGCATGAAATGTCAGATGAAGGTTTGAATGATTAGTAGTGTGCATATAGTTATTTCTTAACCACTGGTTTTAAATCACAATCCTCGCTGTATCTCAGTTGCGTTCGATTCTCTGAGAAACTGAAGGGGTATCTGGGATTGCTGGGTCGGATTTAAATAGCAGTTCTTGTACTGATTACAGCTTTCAGATGATTAATGGTGTAGATTCCTAAAAATAATCAATCCTCCACCCAGTCACTTCATTTATATTCCATAATAAGTGTATGCCATCCCAGCTGAATTTGACTCTCAGCTGCTCATCTAATAACTGCTCTTAAAAAATCCTCAGTGAAGCATGGCTGTTTAAGAAGCTGTTTTCTACTTATAAACGTCTTCACATTAAACTATGATAATTCTTGCACCCTCTAGTGGTCACTGCCTTTACTGTACATGTCAGCATACAGTAATGTCATGCTTATTACAAAGTGCGTGACCCCCAGTATGATATAGCCACAACTTAATCAAGCTTCGATCAATGCACTAATCCTCTCTTGGCTGTCACAAGCCCCACACTCCAAATTAATTGGGTTTATTGAATGTGCACTTTTTTCTTCAAGCCATGAAAGACAATTTATGAAAGTCACATTATTCAGGGGCTGGAATTGACAAAGCAGTCTTTAAAAGACTAATTTAATGAAGTGACTCGGTGTATGCTTCTCATTCAGAAATCAGGGCAATTTTTTGTGCGTGCTATGAGAAAAAAGCATGCACAGGAATGAGAATATGTAAAGTAGAATCTGACACTTTAGGAGAATTTCTCCTGCTTCTATTGGCAGATAACATCTCTCAATTGCAACATAGTGGAGAAGGATGCAGGAGAAACCTGATATCTAGATTCAAACCCCTTCAGGCAACAGACACACTGCTGAAATAACAATAATATAAAAGTGAATTAGTCTGACTTAACAGACAATATAGACGTGGTTAACTGCTTATAGTTCTTGTGTGACCCATTTTGTTCGTATTAAGAACCAGAGCGTACTAAACTGAGGTCAGGCATCTGACTCAGCCTTCCCCCCCTTAGGTCAGCTGTTGATTTCACACTCTATAAGCCCACAGTAGAGGCCTGGCTCCTCACTCAAATAACCTATGGAACAAGTTGCTGTTTAGACCTGATGATCTGCTGCTGATGCTCAATCAGAGCCAACAATTTCATGGTCTGGAGCCACGAGAAGACACGTATTAAAGATGATATCTAGTCAGGGATGCATCCACACCTGCACTCTCCCTGGAGAGGTTTACCAGGTACAGCAGCTGCATGTTTTGCTACAAGTGTTAGAAGTTGCGATCAGCCTCATTCTGTCAAACAAGGAGGCTGCTGGATCTATCTAGTGTACCTTTTTCAGTTTCTGAGGAGGTTTTGTTGAAAAACTGGTTAACCTCAATCTGTCATTTTTGCGTTGTTTTTAATTTATCAAATGTACAGTGCTTTCAGTGTTTCCTGCTAGGTCAGTCTAGCTTTATCTTTACAAAAAGGGTTTTTTTGAAGCACAAAAATGCTATTAAGTCAAAATATGATATGAAGTTGAATTAGTTTTCCTATGATTTGCTATGAACAGATTTATGCTGTCTGGAACTTGATTTTACTCTTTTGGGAAAAAGGTAGAAAATTAATTATAGTGGAAGAATAAGTCATTTTTTATTTGCTGTCAAGATGGTAAAAAAATGTAATTGGATTTCATTAGAATTTTTGGGATTTATCCAAGAACGTATCGAAGCATTGTTCAGAGAAAATTCCCTGCAGGAGTTTTAGTGTAATATATATATATATATATATATGAGCAAAATCTGAACCTGCAAAGTTACAAAGTAGTTATAAAAGCAGAATGCAGTGAAGCTCAAACTACATTTGATCTTGGTAAGTGGCATAAAGCAACAAGAAATAAAAAATACTCATAAAATGATTTTGTTGGAAAAGCTGTGCGACTAAAAGCTAAATATGAAAGGTTCAAAATGTAGGGACTTCAAATCCCTCCTTTTGGTTACTATGGCAACAAATCCTTGACACAATGGTTTTATTGTAACAAACAACGTCAATGTCATATTTTTCTTTTTTTTTTTCCTTGAGACGGATCATTGTGTTTGCTACCTTGGCTTTTGCTCACTTTGTCTTTTGTAAATACTTTAACCGTTAAATGTCAGATGCCATCGTGGCAAAAAAAATTCTACTAACACATGAATATCTTGATATAATTGTCTCTTGTGTTTATGAAAAGCTTGCAATCTTTCACAGACCTTGAACTTCCTCTTTTATTTCCCCCTACAGATGACAGAGGGCAAACTGTGCCAAGTGCACTTATTGGATGACAGGAAGCTAGAGCTGCTGGTTCAGGTACAAATGCTGGAAAACTAAAATCAATAGTTTTTGTAATAATTAAAATGGATCCAAGAATTCTGTGTTCTGTGATATTTATGCATAATGTTGAAAGGGCTTTGGGTAATCATGTATGCTTACTGTAGTTCCTATTAGCTCGCTGGAGTGCGTCATCATCTTAACGTAGTGCGTAGAAGCTGAACATAATGAAGCATTTAGCAGCTGAAAAGGTGGATATTTTTCTCCTACGCTTGTGAAGCTAAAAATTGAAATAGAGTTGAAGGGAATGACAAGTGGACTTATATAGTACAGGTGGCCCAAAAAAGTCATAACTGTCAACTAAAGTTTTCCTTAAAAAGTAATGACATATCAAAGGTGTTCTCACAACTTATTTCCGCTGCCCCCAAGTGGACAAACTCCAATTTATTTCATGTTCCTTGAGTAGTTGGACTCCCTCTTTAGCTAAATAACCTAGGTATCTGTACTGTGAAAACATCCAGGGCATAGTAAATGCAGGGTTCCTCAGGTTTGTGGTTTGATCCCCAGGTCTGCATGTCAGTGTCCTTGGACAAGATACTGGACTGTTCATAAAATGTGAAAGTATCTGTAAACCACTATGAGTGGTCATTAAGACCAAAAAGGTGCCATATAAATGCTGTCTATTTACCATCAAATAGTATATTGTCTCATCAGCGCTATACTGTTCTCTGTGTACCCATTTCCAACAGACCTTTCAATTAATTAAGTGTATCTTTGACACACTGACTTTTTTAAAATTGTGTATAATTTTGATTAAAGTAGTTGTTTATATCTATGTCTTCCTTCTCAGCCGAAGCTACTGTCCTATGAACTCCTTGACTTGGTTTCCTCCCACTTCAACCTCAAAGAGAAGGAATTTTTTGGACTGGCCTTTTTTGATGACAAGTATGTAAATTGCAGTGTTTATTTTTTTTTTCAATGATATGGATATTTTTACATGTTTGCAAGTTCATGTTGGCAAATGATTACAAAGGGCAGCTTTCTGATGTTACAGTTTGTTTACTTTTGCAGTGGCCAGTGTAAGTGGTTGCAGATGGACCGCAGAGTCCTTGATCACGACTTTTCAAAGAAGCCTGGGCCCATTGCCCTGAATTTTTTGGTCAGGTAAGAAATTATTGTTTCATGCAGAACCCAGGTTCTCCAGCAGGGTGCAGTACTTTGTTGACATTGAGTTTTATAGTTTATCTGTCAAGAAACTATCCAGAGATGTTTAAAGAACTCATTTCTGATCATGCTGATGGTATAAATCAGTGTTTGGAAAGTCTTTGACTATCCTTAATGGGGGGGGGTCACCCAAACATTGTTTAAATCTTAATGTGTGTATGCATTTGATTTCGCCTTTCATAGGTTTTATGTGGAAAACATAACACAACTTAAAGATATCATAACCGTGGAGCTATTCTACCTGAATGCCAAATCTGCTGTCTACAGTGTAAGTGCTTTTTCTTATTTTTACTTGATTTTGAAACAATGCAAAATGATCTTGCACCGTTTTTTTGTTTTGTTTGTTTTGTTTTATCACAGCTTGTGATGATTCATTGTCTCTTGACCCTCAGCTCAGCAGACAATGGCTGCAGGGCACACTTTTCTTAGCTAGCTGGAATGTAAAACAGGCGGCGTAAGAAAGTAGAATAATACAAGGGTTCGTTTGGAGAATAAGCAGAGGTTACAGTAGGGCAACGCAGAGCAGATTCTATGTTTGGATCTGGAAAGCTTTCTTTCCACAGGCTTCCACTTCTGCATCATATTTATTTTTTATTCTGTTTGTCTATTATGTCTCTCAGGGGATTATTGAAGTGGAAAGCGATAACGTCTTCAAATTAGCTGCAAATGCCTTGCAGGTTAGTGCTTTTAATAGTCTTGTAAACATGCATTAATTGCCACATCTAAAAGCATGCCATCTAATAAGATATATGTTCTGTTCATCACCAGGAGGCTAAAGGAGACTATACAAGGTAAGAGCATCATCATCAGCTGGTTAAGAAGTATTTAACAGCAGCAGGAGGAGTTAATAGCAAGCTCTTAAGCAAAGACATTCAATATCACTTGTTTCTCCAGTGCAGACAACAAAAATCAATGGCAGTGTTATGTGAGGCTCACCACATAGTGCTGAGCAGCTAGCACCAGGCAACTAATGAATCTCAGAGTGCTGATAGAAGCTAAGTATTGCAGAGTAGATACACCTTACAATATACACAGTACGGATAGCTGTGTTTAACTGTGGTGGCTTTTGATATTATACTCGGTGCTTTCAGAGGTAATACTGCATGTTATTGTGCATGTTGGCACTGGTTTTGGTCAGCTGATGAAGTATGATGGTGCAGAAATATTTCTTCATTTCAGTATGTTCTTTATTATAGTTGCTGCTAAGGCCACAGCTGTCACTGAGGACTAAGTGGTTATATGTTCACTATTTCCTCTGGGATTTAGGGTGGATTTAACTTTTAGGGCAAATTTCATACTCATTTTAAAATCCTGACATGGTAAGTATTTTCTAGGTTGATCCCAATATATTTAGGGAAATTTTGAAATTTTGCTTTGTAGATTAAAACAAATTATATATATATAAATATCACACACACACACACACACACACACACACACACACACACACACACACACACACACACACACACACACACACACACACACACACACACACACACACAAAGATGATTGAAAAGCCCATGCTGTTTAGTACAGGCTGTTTTAACCAGCATGACACGTGTAACACAAGAAGTAGTTTTACTCAGTGTTAGATTTGAAATATCACACACAGTATAAAAGCTGCTTTGGTCATCAAATATGTGTTAAAATATAATAAACACATGTGGCTAAATAGTACAAAAATCTGTTTTCCTGGAAGTGACCGTTTCCAAACTTCATTTACTGAATGTAAATGATTCACCAGAGTGCAGTATTTGTGTGTCTGTGCCTGTTATTACTATGACCTTATGTAACCATGAGTCTACCTGGCTTGTCTGGAACTCTTTCTGTGTCAGTGGATCTCCCAGAAGTCCCTGCTGCAGGTTCAGCGGTGCTGCTGGCGGTGCCCGGGGTGATCAGTGTGCTCAGAGCTCCTAAGTCACTCACACAGAACTATAAGACAAATGCACACAAACACGTACACACGCATCAGTACACCATCTGTCAAAATGTTTCCGTGTCTGTACAAACCATATGCTGCTTTAAAAAAAATAAAAAAAATAATATATATATATATATATATATATATATTATCGTTACTGCTTCCTTGTCTGTTCTGTCTCACAGTCTTTAAAGGGTTAAGAAAATCAAATGTGATGATTTTAAAGATTTTCATTCTTATTTTGATTAGCATATCCTGCAATAACGACCATCACATTTTCTTTACGTAGTTCAGCTTTGTTGCTGTGGTCTCCTTAAACTACTCGAATCAAGTGAGATCCAGTTCTTTCTGAACCAGACTGTTAAATTTGGACTTTGCTCACATCAGCGAAGTTAGGCGCTCAGTTTGCTCACTGCTGATGTGGAAAAAATGCTTGAATGAAGATATGTAAAATATAAATTATTCAAAGCTGATTTTTATACACGTGAATAACTGTTTCACAAGTTATTCAGGACTTCGTTATATAGTTGCCACTCGAAAAAGAAATAAAAACAACTTTCAACAACTATTTTTAAAGCACAGTGAAGCCTAACATCACTTTACCTTGAGGTTGCTACTGGGCAGGATGGCCATCCCCTCCTTCAACTCTAGGACGTGGACGATGCTACAAGCTCCGCCCACCTGTGCTGTCAGTGCAGGCGTGGCCATCTCATTGGCTCTGCTTCCTTTACCTGGGTTACCCACTGCAACAGCTGGAGTCACCTCCACCTTCTGATGGGCAGGAGCTGAGGAAAGAGATGCACTCGCAGTGATATAGTGTACTCTTCTCTGCTTTACTCACTATAAATGGTAAAGGAAAAACAGTGCTCTGTTGCCGTGACAACCAAGCAAATAGTATTTGCTTTTTTCTGTAGATTTGCAGACAGGCTTGGTTATCAGCACGCTTCACAAAACTGCTAAACAGCAGCACATTTCTCTGACATGAGAAATTGCAATAGAAATCAGTGTCTGCTGGTTATTAATGTTATATTATTGTTATTAGTTATTAACATGTTTGTAAAAGATCCCAGGGGTACAGACCCGGCCTCAGGGAGGTTCACAAGCTAATGTGCTTCTAGTGCCAAGTCCCCAGCTCAGATAAATGGGCAGGTTATGTCGGGAAATAAATAAATAAATAATCTGTCCCAAATCAAATATGAAGAGCCGTACATCCATCAGGAAAGAAAGAGAAAGCCAAAAACTCTTATTTAGGATTTTTCTTTTCAATTCAGTTTAGTTCCAGTTTGTTTCCGGCGTTTCTACTTTTTTAACAATGTTCGGCACTAGACTAGTATTTTATTAGTTATAATGTAGTTATTAAGACAAACACAACATTTCACATCATTTGGACATCCACGTCTCTGTTAACCTATGAATCAAAATCTCCCCGTGGTTTATGGGTTCACAAGTGTAACCATGCTCACTAAAGACATTAGCTGTTCATTTTCATTTTATTTTAGTTAGTTTTGTAGGCACATCATAACGTCTCATTTCATTATTTTTATTTTTTTTAAGTCTGTTTTTTTCCCCAAAAACTTTGTTTTAGTTTTTATTTCAGTTTTAAGTGACAACAACAGTCTTGGTTTCTCTAATTTTGGAAGCAATCAAACAGTTTTTTTAATGTTGTTGTTATTCTGGACAAATACAGTTTTAATTAATTGATTAACTCTTTTGTTAATAAAATTTAAAAAGTTAAAAAAAACTGCCACGGCTTTGGTGAGCTGGAGCTAACGTCTCAGAAAGTGTTGCTTTGTCCGGCCAACACATCAAAACTTAAAGATTTTTCAGTTCACTAATGAACATGATAATACTAAACACTGGAAACTCAAACTGCTTTTTGTTCACTATTTTTGCATTAAATATTATTAATTAATTATGAACAGGCATTGGTACATTTGTCAGGATTTGTAGATGCAGTGAGGAGTGACTGAGTGACTGCTTATACACTACCAGTCAAAAGTTTGGACACGCCTTCTCATTTAATGGTTTTTCTTTATTTTCATGACTATTGTAGATTACATTTACATGACTATGAATTACATGAATTACATGACTATGTACATTGTAGATTGTCACTGAAGGCATCAAAACTAAGAATGAACACATAAGGAATTATGTAGTAAACAAAAACGTGTGAAATAACTCAAAACATGTTTTATATTTTAGATTCTTCAAAACAGCCACCCTTTGCTTTGATTACTACTTTGCACACTCTTGGCATTCTCTCGATGAGCTTCATGAGGTAGTCACCTGAAATGATTTTCCAACAGTCGTGAAGGAGTTCCCAGAAATGCTGAGCACTTGTTGGTCCTTTTGCCTTCACTCTGCGCTCCATCTCATCCCAAACCATCTTGATTGCGTTTAGGTCAGGTGACTGTGGAGGCCAGGCCATCTGGAGCAGCACTCCATCACTCTCCTTTTTGGTCACATAGCTCTTACACAGCCTGGAGGTGTGTTTGGAGTCATTGTCCTGTTGAAAAATTAATGATGGTCCAACTAAACGCAAAGCGGATGGGATGGCATGTCACTGCTGTGGTAGCCATGCTGGTTCAGTGTGCCTTCAATTTTGAGTAAATCCCCAACAGTGTGACCAACAAAGCACCTCCAGCAGAAATAAAAGGAATTTCAAAAAAGCCAAAAATCTCTTTCCCAGTTTTATTTTTTTACATTTCACATACAGCAGCTCTGTTTTGTATCAAAAGCAGTCATGTTTGACCAGTTGAAATGAGAAATTGACAGCCCCAGGCCTAACACACTGATACAGGTACAGGCTGGGAAATAACATCACTGTACTATGATATTTCATAATCATAATTACATTTGATAATTTAAAGGAAAATTCAGATTTTGTACAACTAAGGACAGTAAACAGGTGCATATTTCTTAGAAGGAATATCCCCTCAAATTGCACATTTTATTTCTGACAGTGAAAGTTTTGTGAAAGCTCACATTATATAAACTGTATGGAAAATTTAGATCAGTTAAAAAGTTGAATATGGCAACCTGTCTAAATGTCACTGTTAGGCAGTTATAATAAACGAACAATAAAACATACGTTTCCTTTAATGTGTCCCCCTGTGAGGAAACATACAGTGTAGCAAAGCTGGTAAAATCGAGACCCTGTTAACCTAGCACCTCACGAATTTCAAAAACACAAAAACAACAAAAGATAGAGCTGTGCATATCAAACCAGATATCATACATTATGATGCATACAAATCAACAGGTACTCTAAAAAGACTGATGCTCAGCAGCATCTATAGCAGTATTTTCTTGTGGCCTGTACAGAGCAATCTATGAAGTTACTTACAGAACAAGGGGGCAGACATGGAGGGTATGTATTTAGGTGATGGATAATGACAAAGAAAAAAGGTAAACTGATAATACAGATATATTCAACAGATAAATTAAGACCAGGATTATACTTTTCATGTCTGTGAGTCTGCTAGGGTCCAGTCAGATCTGTTTGATGTAAAATTCATCATTAAATGGTGAGCGCGAAAGTCCATGAGGACATCTGCATGCCTGCCACTTTTTGTGACTGCGTTGACTCATCAGCAGAGAATCCATATTACAATGCACCAGCTAGCATGTGCCCCAGGTGACAGACTTCAAAGAAGTATCCACCTTTTAAATCTGACATCATTAGCTATTTCTGGGTCCAGACTCTTCTTTGGTTGCCTAACTCAAGAATGGCCCAAATGTGTTCATCTTCAATGAAATGTTTACTGTGGCGGCTCTAACAGGTGTTACAATAAAGTTTAACATCCAAGAATCCATGAAAAAGAAGATTTACAAAGTTTAACAGAGTTGAAGATGATAGGAAGTTAGCTCGCTAGTCTCCATCTAAATACGATATATCATGTTTAGAATGAGGGATTTCTAAGAAAAAGAAAAGTAACACTCTGCTATCACTTTGGACATAAATGAAGACAGAAAACTAAACAGCAGCAATGTTTGCAGGGTTTTGGAAGTTGGGCAAGCTGGCATTTAATGGTGTGCTATCTGATCACTAGCTACAGAGCTATAGTTAGGATAATATTAACACAGCAAAGATAAAGGGGATGAATGACAACTTTTTTCGCCTCAATAAAAGTTAATGTGAGGGTCCCCGATGGGCAGAGACAAAGGAAATCTTATGGCAGGCAAAAGACGTAGAAAACCAACCAAAACTTCAGTGAAGAGATCACCTGACTCATCTGGTTGATTGATCTGCAAGGTTTGTCATTAAATTGAAACACTACATATATTCAAGCTATTTTACACCATGAAGCCCTATTCTAAATAAAGTGTCAGATTTAATACTGTCTGTTAAGCTGGATTTAAGAAACGAGTTTTTAAAGCTAACCTTTTTAGAGCATGTTTAGTGCCATTTACTTAAGTTTGACACTGATTTTTCCTTGTTGGGTTGAGTACGAAGGGTAGTTATGTTTGTGGTTTGATGTGCTTGTAAGTAAGCTGTTATATCTGTAAACTGCTTTGATTTGCTAGGTAAAAGAAAGACTACTGTATTGCATAAAATAGATCGGACTCCAGCTTGCCAGTTTGGTGAATCATTGGTGCACCAGACTCCAATAAGCTCTCCTCCACACTGCTTTCATTCATAAAGTGGCCTAACATAATGGCTAACAGGTGGATTTTCCTGTTTCAGTTAAGCTAGCCAATAACAGGAACCAGTGGGAGAGAGTAAAAGTGGACATTATATCCTTGTTTTTTTTTTAAGCTAAAACACATTGTTGTAGCCAGAGGCAGTACAAAAGTGACCCCTTAGATTGCTGAGTTATCTAACATAAAGTAATGTAAGTCTATTAGCTGCAACCAACCAACCCAGTAATGTCACGTTTTGTACTGCCACAAGATGGCACTAAATATGCTCTAAAAACTTTAAACACCTATTTCTTCAATCCAGCTTCACTTACAGTGTTAAATCTATGAAAGTTCATTTAGAGTAGGGCACCATGATGTAAATTAGCCTTAATACATTCATGTCCACTTTATTATGCTGCTGTATGGTTTGGAAGACATGAGGAAAATTCCTGATCCTGAGTTTCATGTACCCATTGAAATCTTCTGCACAGAGTCACTCTTTTCTTAAGTGTTCAAATAATATTGGTGTCTGGCAAGCTGTGAGCCCACGGGCTATAGTTACATCCTAACGTTTTTAAATATGAGCATGAAAAAGTGCTACACATGAATAGCGCTAATTTAAGAAAGCCAGAGAAGCTGACAATGACTCCCAGTTATTAGTGACTTTTTTATATTAAATAAAACTAGATACAAAGTAACACAACATGTTAAAAAGGCAAGACCCTTCATGAACATAGTAGGAGCTTGGACCCGGAAGCAGGGTTAATACGTCATCACTTAACAACCAGATAACAAAAACACTACATTGCCATTAGGTCTCCAGCTGTCTGTGTCCACAGTGGAGTATAATCTAGGCCTACTCCTAACTTACAAATTAAAATCTTCATTGACATGCCATATTTTTGGTACTCTAACCAATGGACAAAGCTTAAAATTACAAGATTTACATTATTGCTTTACATTAATTTATGGCTAAAGTTAGGCTTAGAAATACTTATTGTTACTGGGCTAAAGAATGAGAAGTGATGAGATGAAGCAGATTGTACAAAAGCAATAAGGATGGCATCCAACATAAGTGGACTGATATGTTTAAATACTGTGTTGTTGTGCAAGGGTAGAGAGGTGTCAAAAAGTTGAGTCTGTAAGCCTGCAAACTTTGTCACCCATTAACAAAAACCAGCAGATTATCCAGTGAGGATTATTATCCAGAGTTCCACATTTTACAGGTAGTTTTCTTTAAAATAAGGTGAAGTTTAGTTGCATTTTACCAGGACGTTACTAAAAACATAATTAACCCTCTGACACGTAACTCATCATAGATCAGTAATGTGGGCGTAAGAGAATGGAGGATGTCGGACAATACTGGACAGCCCTTTTTGTGCCATCCTGAACAGTCCATCATGATGCACACAGAATGTCACAGGAAATCCGTCAAACTCTACAACTCATCTCTATGACTTTGATGACAATTAGAGACCGAAACCTTGATTTTTCACTTGCCAGTATCTTGTGTATGTATCACATAACATTTATTTTAATATGTAAATATTAATATTTATATATAATGACCTTACAACAAAAAGAGAAAGAATTATTGTTAGATCTAACGAGCCTTTTCTCAAATTAAAAATCAATTTCTGGCAAATGAAAAACTCTCTTTTAGAGTTAGGCTTGATTGACTTGTTGAGTTGATGATAGCCTCAACCCATTTCCAAAGTAAAATCAGTAGTCTTGGTTACTTCTACTCTTTGGTATAATGCTGTCTGTGACCTCCTCAAGTCTGAAGCCATGCGTTGTGTTTCTAGTGTTTTTTTTAATTAATTAATTTATTTTTTATTAAGATTCAGAGGAGCTCACTTCCACAGCATGGGACCTGTGACTGGTGTGTTTTTGCTGCATACCTAAGAGGCACAATTGCACGAAAAAACAAAAACAAAAACAAAAAACAGAAGATGCTTTCTTTCTCAGCAAGTTTCGTGCATTCATTTTGCCATTTTTACTTTCTTCTGTTTTTATATCTGGACGCTCCACACGGGTGAAAATTCCATAAAAAGGGGTGGACCTTAATCCTACTCTCAAACACAAAGTGAATGATGGAAATACTTCTTCCAGTGCTCTGTGATCCAAACACTGGTTGAAATGGTTGAAAATTTACCACGGATGACACAAAACACACACACACACACACACACACACACACACACGCTAGGCAGTGGAGAGACTACCTTTAGTGCAACACATCATTTTCTTCACACTGCATAGTTTTTGTTTTTATCCTATGAGGCAGGGTCAGTATTGCTCCTCAAAGCTTTGTTTTTTTTTTTGTAATATTGCTCTTATTATGTTGAATTCTACCTGACTTCATGTTAATAGAGTGATTTTTCTTTTTGAAAATTAGATAGTATTGGACTTTTGGTGAAAGAAAAAAGATTAAAAATGAATTTATGAAACATCTGCTACCAATTCAAATCTTTTTTGTTTCTTTCTGTTTTTACTTTTGTAATCCTCTGTGTAATGTGTAAAGTGTATCTGCTAACCTGAGTGGAGGTTTGCTGCATATAATTGCTCTACAGGGAAAGAAAAAGCTGTAGTTTAAATAGTAAGGGTGCATTCCTTTTCCAGCATCTAACAGAGTAAAAAGCATTTAAGCACACAAAGTAAAATGTACAAGTCCTCAGTATCACAGCCACCAGGTGGTGCTAAAGATTTACTACTGTGAATATCTGCAGGTGGTGTCTGGAAGCATGCAACAGAGATGGACAGCTGAGGAAGAGGCTGCTGGGTGAATACGAGGGAGGATCAGGGGTCACAATGAAATCACGGAGAGTGAATCTACTGTTGTTAAAGCTCTGCTGCTGAATTCAAGGGGAGGAGCATCTTTCCTGCAAGTGTTTTAATTACACACAATTTAACTGATAAAAAATTTGCAATAATCATTCGTTATATTGGTGGGTAAAATTAATCAGCTGTCTTCCTCATGTTTTCTATTTAGTTTGTCTCCTTGGCTACAAGAAAAGAAACAACATTAACATCTAAAACAGAGAACTTTGGGGATTTGATGACTCGGGAAGGATGAGACCTCAATATAATCTTGCCGACAGCATTGCACTGTAGTTCATTACTCATCAAATCATATAAAAAAATTTTTAAAAAACCCCCTCATCTTCAGGTAAATGCAAAGAAACAGTAACTGTGCACATAAACAGTGACTGATGAAACAGAATCTATATTTATCCTGGGTTATTTCATCAGCAGAGTTAGGTCACAGACAGTCACAGAGGGCTGTTACAACATGACGTGAATGCTCTACAACTCTTCAACACAGCAGACAGCTGTAGGCTCGAGCTAAAAATAAAATAAAATAAAATAAAATAAAAGGTTTGCATACATAAGGGGCCCACACATGTAGACTAGAACACGTCACCCTGATACAAAGGAAAAGAGCTATTTGTCATCGAAAGTGTTGTGTACAACCGCCAAGTTGCTTTGATGGCAGTACAAACATCGTGGCACACAAATGGAACCAAATTTTGCACTGTGTGTGAAGCCTCATAGACACTGGAAATGAATGCAGACTGATCCCAGACCACTGCAGAAACATGAATTGCTAAAGGACTTCAATTTAACACATGGATTCAGAGCTGGATTCACTTTGTGCTTTCTTCTTTTGTCAGTTATTGATTTGATATTTCTTTAGTGAGTCTAACAGACTGTATATAAAAGATGGACGGCCACTACGACGTCACCCATCGTTTTTGAACTCTGCATTTGAAACATCTGCATTATCTAGTAGCTTTTTCCCTTTTTTTTCTTTTTTTTTTAAACCCAGATGTCACAATAGTTGGATATTTGGAGAGTATGAGATACTAAGGTATCAGCTGATGGTAGCAAGCTTGGTTAGCAAGCTGCTATGGATGCAACGCACAGACACATGTGCTATCTGCTAGTTAGTAATAGACCTATGAATTACTGTAATTTCTCGCACCAAAAAAGACCATGTAAGCTCTGTACCTCACAGCAGGACATATCATTTGTCACATAATTTCAATACAAGCGGACAGCCATCAATTAAGCAGCCATGCTCCTAACTTTAAGCCAAATGGATGAATTAAAAAAGAAACAAAAATCAACCACAGATTCCAAAATAATTGTTTGTATTGTTTTGTAAGTTTGGCATTCCAACATATGAGTCCCTATGCACCGACTCACTTTTAGAGCCAGCCTTAAGTGGTGATTAGAGGAACTGCAGTTTTTGTCACTTTGGAACTGGCTTCATGTTTCCACGCTGGAGATTATGGCTGTGGTGCTGTGCTATGTATCTGAGTAGTGACTCATACAGTAGGCTTCAGTTATAAATAGAAGTTAAAATGGTGCAACTGATGTCACTGGATGGAACTTATGAGGACGTTGGGATCAGTTGATCATTTTGCTCTAATATCATCTGACACTATGATCAAATGTAACATAACATTTCCACAAAGAATCAAAAGTTGAAAAAGTAGCTATGTGCATGTGGTGCTTTTCATATGCACGCACTCTCAAAAAGGATAAGAATAATTTTACTTCAGGAAATTATTTTTGCTACCTTTTAATCTTTTGATAATCAAGTAAAACTGTCTGTGGACAAGTAAATGGATCCAACATCATTTTCTCCAACAAACAACGAAAAAAACCAAACAAACAAAAAACAATCCAGAAAACCCACAGCTTTAACAATCAGGTAAAGAAAACCAAAAACAGGTTTCAGTGTGAGTATTGTTAGAGGTGAATCTGATGCAGGTTCAGATACACGACATGTGTTAATGAGACCACCTGACTCCTCAGAGCAAACTCACAGGCATGAGAGGAGGACGAGGAGGAGAAAAAACACAAACTGAGGAGAAGATGAATTCAGGTCTCTTTGTGTCTGTACTCAGGTGTCCAGGAGATGAAGTACAGCAGCCACACAGTAGCCGTCTTTGGCTCTGTGAGACGCCATCCCATCTGCTGTGTCCATGGAAACCGGGCGCAATCTGTCTGGATACACCGGTTTTGGTGCCAGTCCCAGTTCAGTCGCTGCTCTGCAGGGTCAGTTCGAGGTCAGCACCAAACAGCTCTTTATAAAGAGGGGGGAAGTGAGTTTGAATGATGTCGGGGTAAACAGCCCTGAACGCGCACAGCTTCTCCGTGTGTCGACTGCACAGCGAACGCAACGCTGACGCTTTACATCTGAGCTGATTGAGGGGGAATGAGAATGAGAAGAAAGAGGCAAAGAAAGGGAGGATACGTGATGACAAGGAAACAAGAATAGAAAAAAGGAGACAATAAAGAGAAGTTAGGATTGGAGTGGAGAAGGGAAAAAGGGAAGATGAAGAAAGGAAGTGGGAATAAATTAATGTTTAGCTCTTTAGAATAATGTGATCACAAAAAGTCTACCATACACAGTCTCATTAGTATTCTTACACCCTTAACTTCACTGGTGCTCAGTGGAGACGTGAAGATTTTAATGGAAATATGAATTATAGAGTTGTACTTCCAAACTTGCCCACAACAGGGCAGCATAGAGCTATTTCTCTATTAGGCATGCCCTACTAGATTACATTTATGATGTTTTTGGTTGGGGCTGCATCTTTTGCATCCGTTTCTGTTTCTGAGTCGACAGGTACATCATCAGCAAGAAAAAGATGCATCTGACAAAACCCAAACTTTATGACTACTTGGGTCGTTCTGCATTTTATCTTCTAAAGAATATGAGTAGAAACATTTGGATGTACAATACAGTGCTTACCAAATTTACCAAAGTTCATGCCACAACTGAACAACCCCAAACAGAATTGTTAATTGCAAACATCATTGTTTCTGTTTCTGTAATGATAAATCTAACAGTATGCTCAAGGACTTTAATCAAAATGCTAAATGTTTAGTTATTGTTGTTATCTATTAATTTTCAAATTTACTGTTTTAATAAAAAGCTGAAAAAAGTAGTAAAGTACTTTTTTGGTTGACTGTTATGCTTGATCTGACTTTTCAGATAAGTCCAGTGCGGTGGCTCAAATTTGGGTAGAATTTTTAGTTTGAAACTTTTTTTTTCACAAATTCCTGAAATATTTGTGTTTTCTTGTTTTTATGGCAGAAGGTCTGATAAATTTTTTAAGCACGGTTATAATGAGTGAAATATGGCACTGCACAGAAGAAAATGTAGACTAACAACAGGTAGGCCTGCTGTGTACAGTTATCTATTACAGGCTTGTACATCCTGTCACTCCTGTTCTACAGACTACAGACAGAGTTTTCTATATTAACCTCACACCTAATGCTCTCCTTGGCAGTGTAACAACAGAAGAACCCACATGTATCCTTCTGCATTCCAGTGTCTTAACCTCCTTACTCCTCCTCTTCTGTGGGCCTCTTCTTGCTCCATAAAATTGTCACATCTTCACAAACAGGTGTACCTCTGCGGCACTCAAGCTGGATATGCACCGTGCTCCTTGCCCTATCTCTACAGGAGAGCCCAGCCACTCCTTCAGCAGGAGCTCATTTCTGTCGCTTGTTTCTGTGATTTCATTCATTCAGTCACTACGAGACCATAGGTGAGGGTAGGAAAACAGGTTGTCTGGTAAATCTACAGCTTTGCTTTCACATTCAGCTCTCTCTTTACCACAAAAGACCAGTACAGCGTCCACAATACTGCCCTCCACTTTTTAGTGAGGAGTTTTACGAGGACTTTGAGGTTCTAATTCTCATCTCAGTCTCTTCCCACTTGACCACAAACCACAAAGCTGGAGGTAATCACTCAAAGAAGCCAACAAAACCACATCTACCGCGAAATGTAGAAATTGGCTGTAGCTCAGGAGGTAGAACAGGTCATCTACTAGTTGGTTGTTCGATCCCTGGCTACTCCAGTCTGCATGCCAAATATCCCTGGGAAGATACTAACCTCAGGTTGCTCTTTGATGCATCCACTGGAAAGTCAATGTGTATGAATGTTAAATAGAAAGGACTTAAGATAAAAGTGTTTGTGTGGGTGAATGAGGCATTTGTATAAAATGCTTTGAGTGCTCATGTAGAGTAGAAAAGCTCTACTATAGTCGTGGCCAAAAGTTTTGAGAATCACATAAATATTGGAAATTGGAAAAGTTGCTGCTTAAGTTTTTATAATAGCAATGTGCATACACTCCAGAATGTTATGAAGAGTGATCAGATGAATTGCATAGTCCTTCTTTGCCATTAAAATGAACTTAATCCCAAAAAAACCTTTCCACTGCATTTCATTGCTGTCATTAAAGGACCTGCTGAGACCATTTCAGTAATCATCTTGTTAACTCAGGTGAGAATGTTGACGAGCACAAGGCTGGAGATCATTATGTCAGGCTGATTGGGTTAGAATGGCAGACCTGACATGTTAAAAGGAGGGTGATACTTGAAATCATTGTTCTTCCATTGTTAACCATGGTGACCTGCAAAGAAACGCGTGCAGCCATCATTGCGTTGTATAAAAATGGCGTCACAGGCAAGGATATTGTGGCTACTAAGATTGCACCTAAATCAACAAT
>VVHJ01063280.1:6758-25578 GCA_015107715.1 Tylochromis polylepis | reverse complement strand
TCCTTTTGCCTTCACTCTGCGCTCCATCTCATCCCAAACCATCTTGATTGGGTTTAGGTCAGGTGACTGTGGAGGCCAGGCCATCTGGTGCAGCACTCCATCACTCTCCTTCTTGGTCAAATAGCACTTACACAGCCTGGAGGTGCGTTTGGGGTCATTGTCCTGTTGAAAAATAAATGATGGTCCAACAAAACACAAACCGGATACCATGTGGTTGTAGGATGCTGTGGAAGCCATGCTGGTTCAGTGTGCTTTCAATTTTGAACAAATCCCCAACAGTGTCACCAGCAAAGCACCCCGACATCATTACACCTCCTCCTCCACGCTTCACGGTGGGAACCATGCACGTAGAGACCATCCATTCACTTTTTCTGGATTGCACAAAGACACGGCGAGTGGAACCAAAGATCTTAAATTTGGACAATGAGAACAAAGCACAGATTTCCACTTGTCTAATGTCCATTCCTTGTGTTTGTTGGCCCAAACAAATCTCTTCTGCTTGTTTCTTTTCCTTAGTAGTGGTTTCTTAGCAGCTATTTGACCATAAAGGCCTGATTCATTTAGTCTCCTCTGAACAGTTGATGTAGAGATGTGTCTGCTACTGGAACTCTGTGTGGCATTTATCTGGGCTCGAATCTGAGGTGCTGTTAACGTGTGATTTCTGAGGCTGGGGACTCGGATGAATTTATCCTCAGCAGCAGAGGTGACTCTTGGTCTTCCTTTCCTTGGAGTGGTTCTCATATGAGCCAGTTTTGTCGTAGCGCTTAATGGTTTTTGCGACTGCACTTGGGGACACATTCAAAGTTTAGCTGTTTTCCAGACTGACTGACCTTCAGTTCTTAAAGTAATGACTGCCGTTTCTCTTTACTTAGCTGATTGTTTTTTTTGCCATAATAGGAATTCTAACTGTTGTCAAATGGTGCTGTCAGCTGTGTACCAACCTGACTTATGCACAACACAACTGATGCTCCCAACCCCATTAAGAAGGCAAGAAACTCCACAAATGAACCCTGACAAGGCACACCTGTGAAGTGAAAACCATTCAGGTGACTACATCATGAAGCTCATTGAGAGAAGGCCAAGGATTTGCAGCGTTGTCAACAAAGCAAAGAGTGGCTACTTTCAGGAATCTAAAACATAAAATATTTAGACTTATTTATCAGTTTTTTCTTTGCTACATAATTCCATATATCTTGCTTCATATATTTGATGTCTTCAGTTTGTATCTACAACGTAGAAAATAGTAAAAATAAAGAAAACCCATTAAATGAGAAGGTGTGTCCAAACTTTCGGTAGTGTATGTAGCATCTTTAACAGTCCTCAAAGCATCAGCTGGGCCTGATTCCAGGAAGCAGGCTTAGTTAACAACTCTGAGTTTGTTAACCCTGAATTGAAGGAAACTCAACTCTGAGTTAGTTACCATGGTTACTAAGTCTCTCTCTCTCTCTCTCTCTCTGACTCCTCCCCTCTCGATATGCCTGAACTGATGCGCAGTTTCATTTCTCATTCATAAAGTCGCTGTCAAAGTGCACAACGGGGCAAACTCATTCACAGAAGTTTACATTTTTACATTATTTCACTGTTTTCTGTACATAACATGCCCGCTTTTCTAATCAATCAGTAATCGATGTGAAGATGGAGACAGTGATTACATCTTAGATTTATTGTCAGTTCAGATTCAAATCTATAGACTCTGTCTTTCTAAAGCTGAATCTCTATGGACAATAATGCAGCTGTCACGCTGTCAGTCAGTTTGCCCACACTTTAAACATTTACTGCAGCAATCACCATTTAAGTTATCAATCATGTGTTGTGCCGTAATCAGTCACACTGATGGAAAAATGACTGTCACGGCTGGATCTTGGGGATGTTGAGAATATTTGATTGAAAATTAGGCTGAAATGACTAAAACTGAGTTCAGCGTTTTTTTACAGTGACTTTTAAGGACGTGTTCAGATAAGCATCATGGATTCAGACTGGATCAGGTCTGGATCCAGCTCATCTCCTCAGGATTCATTCACAGTGGCTTAATTTGTCCTGACACAATCTGTATTCCTTATTTAAAGTGGCTCATCCTCCCAGAATTACACTGAAATATCTCAAATCTATCTGACCAACATGTAGACAGTTCTATAAAAGCTGAGACATTTCTAAAAATATGTTTGTCTATGCTAACATGCAAAGTCTTGCTATCAGGCTACCAGTAACTGAGTAAAACGTCTCTGCTGTTGCCGTAAGAGAGCCATCATCTATCACAGAAGGCTGATATTACATAAAATTACGAACGCTTACACTGGGGACCATTAAAGCACAGTTTTTCCTCTAAATCTAATTAAAAACTTTTATCCAGTAATGGCAGACATAATGAAATCCTCTGTGAAAAATGAAATTCTTACAGCCCACCAGTACATTAAATTTTTCACTGAATAATTATTGGGAAAAAAAATTAAATGGTTATAAACTGCTGCAATAACAGTTTTTTTACTTAACAAAAACTGACTTGAGGGCAGACTGTCTGTTGCTGTCTGGGTTACTAATCTCACAGGTCCATCAGTAAAGTGTGGCTCATCTGTTTCTCCAGATTTTTATCTTCCCTGACGCCTCCTAGATTTTGTCCCTGTCAGGTTACAGCTGAATCATTAGAGCTAAAAATCAGAACTCCAGCTTCATCTAATGAAAAGTTGGCTAAATAATCACCATAGTCAGTACAGAAAAGTTAGATATTTCATAGTAAATGCTGTGTATGATGATGACAGAACGGCCCATGGCTGATGAAATGACTCTTTTCCCCACTTCTAAATGGACTAAAATTAGGCTCTGCTCCTTGTTTACCTGTTGCCATGGTGAATCTGCTCTCCTAAAGTAAAAGTGGTAAATTTTAACATTTTCACTGAAATGTATCCATTAGACTGAGATTTAAAGTGGACGATCTGTTCAATGAAAAAATCTGTTCATAAGAAAAGAGGAGTTTTTAATTAACAATTTAATTTTCATTGGATTTAAAAAAAAAAAAATTCACAAATGCAGCTTTTTCACAGATAAGCCTGACCTGAATTACAGAAAGAATGATCTGAAGCTGTTTAGTAAGTCTATGAAGTTTTTCTGGAACTGAAGACTCAGAGTTGATTTTTAAACTCACAGCTTTGTGAACAGGGACCTAATAAGATGAGTTGCATCTTTTGTGCATATATGTGTATGTGTATGTGATGTTATTAAGTCAACCATTAAAATGACCCTTGTTTTGTAATGTGATGCCTGTGAATGAGGTTAAACATTGCAGGTGTAAATTCTGAACTATGACCTTACAATTTGCCAGGTAAATTATTACACTGCTGGTTACTTAAAGGCTCTCTTCTCAATTTGTTCTTCAGTCTAATGAGGTCAGAAGACATGATCAATGTTTTCCTCAACAGCGCTTTAGCAGGGTATGTATCTGTGGACATCCTTACATATGAGTTCACCTGGTAGCAGGAGAGCAGTGGTGGTGTGGGGCTGAGGCCGAACCTTCTTGGTCACACCATCACCCCCGCAGATGAGGATGGTCTCGGTGGGAGACGAGGATGACGGGTCCATAGGGGTGCAGTCCGGTTCTTTGGCTGGAGCCTCCATGTTCACTTTGGCACTCATAATGGTGTCCCAGTCTGTTGTGCTGGAGCACTGGGAAACACAGTATGAGGAATAGCACAAAGTAATGCTGTCTGGTTACAGTGTAACATCTTTAACATTATGTGTTAAAGATGTATAGAGGAGACTGTACCCAAAACCTGAGGAGGGAGTGTTACAATATGGACAGAAGAGGAATTCCGCCAATTTAAGCTTTCATTTTTATGTTGTCGGTTGTTTTTAAATATATTTCTTTATTGAAATTTGCCTGATTTAGAGGCATATACAATACTGGCTTAATTTGAAATCTTAAATTATTATGATGTTATTTTCTGCTACCTTGAAACATCACTTTTTTAATTTACCAGATTAGTACCGCTTTTATCATTCAATAAAATACTATTCATCCAAATTACAGGGCAGAGTTTTAATTTTACCTTCAAAATTTCACCCAATTTAACAACAAAAAAAAAATCTTCCTCTAAAAGTATTTCCATTAACGCAAAACAGCCATGAACTTTTAAAAGCCATGCATTCCTGCCAATAATAAAAGAATAATGGTTACACACCAATATTTACGGGCAAGCTCCCAAGTCTACACACACACACACCGACAGAGACTAAAATACAGCATTTCAGTTAAAATGGCGGAGGATCTGAAATCCTTGAGGCAAAAAAATGTGCTAAAGCAGAGGCTCAATTCCTGTGAAAATCCCATTTAATGAAAAAAGCGACCTTATCGCCCATTCCGGCAATATCTTTAATGAATGAGCAACATTTTCTCCTCATAGCAGCGTTAAGTGTGCCGGGTATTTCTGAAACCTTGGCGCAACTGCTTTAAAAATTAAAATTTGTATTTAAACCTGCTACGTCAAAGATCCGCGAGCCATTATCAAATTTATATATTAAAGATGATAAGCTTTGTGCTTGATTACATCTCTGACGCCAAAAACGGTTTACCTCGGTGAGGAGGGGGTGGGGGGGTGGGGGGAAATAAACAACAGACTGGTGGCTTCCCTTTTAAACCCAGTATGACTAAAAGATGCTTCCGTCTTCTATAATTAGAGGAAAGTTCTAAAAATTGATTTTAATTCGTGTTTTCAGATTTCAGGAACTGAAATTTGGCTTACCAGCTCCGATCTCCTGCGGCTCCGGGGCTCCGACTGCGCATGCGCGGGTCCACAGTACAGTCACCGCTCGTTGGCTATAATATAACGCCAAAAGAAAGACTTCCAGTGCGTCGCTCCACTTTCAGTAATGGTCGATAGGTGAAAAAAAAATAAATAAATAACAGAGTGCTTCCTCGATTAGCTGCAAAACCGTAAAATAGCTGCTGTATAGATTTTTATTTGGCATGGAAGTGAAATGTTCGCGCTTACATCCATAAATACGCGCTCTGCTCATTTCCTCCACAACTGCAGCCTATAATGAGCGAGCGTTTATTATATAATTAGCAGGATATAGGTCATGTCAATACTGCAGTCAAGGTTTTTTATAATCCACACAAAACAACGTCAGGCAGCAAGTTGTTTTTTTTTTTTTTTAATGAAGATCTTTTATTGAACATACCATAAAAAAGGACTTTTTCCATTAGATCTCATACACATTAGGGAAAAAAGTCAGTTCCACAAGATGGAGAGTGTGGCTGCATTCAGCAAGTCTGATGTTTACAGACTCATAAGAGACCTGAACACATGGAGCTATCCAGTACAAAAACAGTGCTAGCTGCACACTTTAAATAAGGCTTTCCAAAACCCTTCAGTCTGTTCTGAAGCTGGGGAGGGAAAACAACATTACCAGGGATCGGAACGGAACAATTGAAAAATTTGAGGAAAAACAGGATGCTGCAAGGGAAGCTCTATTTAACTTTTTGAATTTCAGTTTGACTAAAGGCCCTTAATAGATTACCTGCTTAATGTTACAAACCCCCTCCCCCAAAAAAATATCTAGCTACAAAAAGATGAAAAGGGTCAAACTGCTTTGTGCTGATTACTCTATGTACAAGAGGTTAAAAGGGATCAAAACAATCCATCTACAATGCAAGTTATTCAAACATGAAGTCCAAACCCTCATTATCTTTAAATTAAGCAGTTCTGCACTACAAGCTCTTACATCCTGAATACGCACCGTTTAACACCAAGACCAACAGATTCTTTAAGAATGCAACTGAATGCATAGGTCAACAACTCAACTGCTCCAGTCCTGGAGCCTACTCTTTAACAATCATGCGAGCTGAAAGAGTACAACACAAAATAATTACCAAGTAAAGACGGATGCTTCAGACATAAGAGGACTGGAGACGAGGACAGAAAACTGTCAGACTACAAAATAAATTGGTGCAAACTGAATAAAAGAACATTTAAGACAACTTAATATTGACTGACCAAACAAATAACTTTAAACGAAAGCAGAACAATAAGAAACCTAAACTTTACCAAATCAGGCATCAGTCACAGAGACATGAACTTCCTCAGGCTATAGTTCTAAAGGTCTTAAGCCTAGCACCCATGCATTTCCAAAAATAACCCACAATTATAAATTTGAATTCAATTTTTTCTTTTTTTCTTTTTTTTTTTGGGGGGGGGGGGCAAGATCACCTGAAACAAGTCCAAAAAGCAGTCACTGTATTGTGGTTGATGGTCTAATAAACTCCTGCTTTAACAAGTTAAAAAGACAAATGTACATTTGAAGAAGAAAAGAAAAATCAGAAGCATAAGCCAGTTATTAAACACTGCTCAGTATGTACAGCATAATGATCAAGCCAAACAATAAGAAAACCTCTCCCCTCTCTACATCCACTAATCCTGAGAAGCCGATCTAGACCGTGAGCGAGACCTGGAGCGGGACTTTGAACGAGACTTTGAGCGGGAGGCTGAGCGCTTCTCTCTGGACTGGGATCGGCACTCTTCCTCTTGTGGAGACGGGGAGCGGGAGGCAGATTTGGCCATGTGCTCTTCTTTTCCATTCTCTACTGGAGAGGGTGAGCGGCTGTGGGACTTCTTCTCAGCAGATCGTTCCTTTGATCGACTACGAGAATCCCTCTCTGACTTTACCTTAGAGCGGCTCTTAGAACGAGACTTGGACTTGTGCTCGGCGGAGTGGGACCGAGATTTCCGAGAGCGTGAACGAGATTTGGATTTGTTGGATCTAGAACGAGACCTGCGAGTGCGAGAATGTGATTTGCGTTCTCCTGACTTGGAGCGAGACTTTCTCTCAGACCTGGAGCGGGAATGATGACGTCTTTTATTGCTGCGGGACCGAGACCTGTAGGAACAGAAGCAAAGCTCAGTACAGCCCCACCTTACATGACAGTCATGTCATAGACAAAATATCATATTGAACAAAGAACTTATCAATACCAATAATTTAATTCAAATCTCTACATTATTGTTCCAAGGTTACATTGATCCTTACCTCGAGTGGGATCTGGAGCGACTCTTTGAGCTCCTGCTCCTGTGGCTTCTGCGGCTCCTGCTTCTCCTGCTGCGGGAGCGGCGATGACTGCGAGATCTGACGATGACAGCACATGAGTCAGAAACAAATTACATCAGTTACTTGTTAAATAAACAAAATCTCTGAGCAACAAAATTTACAAAGGGAGGCTCATCTTAAAAAGCAGTCAGCAGTAAGACATTTGCTCACCTGGAGCGGCTGCCAGAGTAAGACCGACGTCTGCGAGGTCGATCCTCCACCAGGCGAATTTTCCGCCCATTGATGTCAGTACCATCCAGCTTGTCCAGAGCCCTCTTCATGTCGGAATAAGTCCGGAACTCAATCACTCCCTCATTGGTGCGTTCCTTGTGGGCATCTGCATAGGTCACCTCTCCTGCCTGACGCATGAAGTCCTGGTGGACGGGGAGAGGATGACGTGCTGCGTATTGATTTCAATCCAAGCACTTATGCAGTACATTTTCTCTTTATCTGAAGAACCCCCTCCCTTATTTTCAAACATTTACCTTGAGGTCCTGCCAACTACAGCGGCTGGATAAATTCTCCACAATGAGGCGGTACTCTGTGCGGACTGGTGGTCCATATTTGTCCCTGCCAGAGCGGCTGCGGCTGCTGTAACCGCTACCTTTAAAAAAAAAACAAAACAAACAAAAAAAAACAACAACAGCACACACAAATAGTTAGAAACCACTAAACCAAACAAGATTCAAAGTACTACTGGTCTGGGCTATCAAATGCACTCAAGGCAGTGAGTTTCCAGATTATTGTCCTTGGGGGGGTGGGGGGTGGTATAAATTTGTACTAATAGTCAAAGGGGTTTCTTTGATCTCATTTTCAAACAGCTTCAGATAAGTGATCTACAAGCTATTGCATGGGCTCTTTAAAGTTTGTATTGTTCAGCATTTGGAAGCTGTTTTCTGCTGCAAAGAACACCACTGCATCTGTTTCCGGCAATTCAAAAAACACAAATCAACATCTGTCTTACTCCAGTACATCACTCTGTGATGCTATAGCTGCATAAAACAAATGTACAGTGATGTTCTTTCAAGACCTCTGTATCCTGTAACACAAACAGAAAGGAGGCATCCACAAAGGCTGCAGTCAGGGGCACTGTTCAAATTGATTACGGTGTTAAAAAACACACCAATCTTTTGACAATTGGTATCTTTTTTATTTAACCAGATGTCAGTCTGAAATTCTTTTTTTCCAGTTTTGCACTTACAACATTTCTTTAGATTGTAAGGTCTGTAAAGGTGCCGATCCACTTATGTTTGCTGTCAACATAAAAACCAATGGCAATCCTCACCATCACCCCTGGTCTATTGGCAAAAGGCTGCTGTCATCATGGCTTCCGGTTAGGTCAGCCAAGGATCAAGGGGGGGCAAAGGTCACACACACATTGTAAGGTGAAAGCCAAGGCCAAACGGGACAGGCAGTCATCTTAGCCAGTCATCTTTAGCCTCAATGGACTCTCAGCCTCAGCCCGCAACTGGACTCTTTCAAATTGAAACATCAAGGACTTTTGTTAATGTTGAATATAAAAAAAATTTTTATATATAGACCAAAGTTAAAACACATTTCACATGAAAATGTTAGTCTACTCCTAATGATTCAAATCAAACTACACTAACTAGGTAGGCTAGGTATGTGATGATTTGTGTTCAGCTTGTTTTTTTCCCCCTCTTGTGCAAACAAAAAAAACAGACACCTTCACATGGCTCGCCCAAATGACAGTTATGGTTCAAGTGAACTTTACAATGCATGATATGAAAACTATGTTATTTAACAACACTAAACTCTAGACTCAAAACTGTTCTTTAAATCTTGCAGATTGTTGCCCCTTGCAATCAAATGAAGCAGTATCAAATGACATGTAGCTCGTGATCATAATCACTATGGAGGAGCAAAAACCTGCAGGTCACTACCCCTTGGGTGACAGACTGAACTGTTCAGCTGGGTGATATCAAACCAAACTGGACTCCCCGATTTATAAGAATGAAGACAAATCATGGTTGCATGTGACAAAGCTACTGCATGATATAATGGACAACATGAACAATAGAACTACTGACAGTCCTACAACTTTGCATGCAACCTGCGCCTTAAAGAGATACCCAAGTGGCTGGCTAGTCACCCGGGTAAGGGGTACCTGGAAAAACCTGATCGAGGGCCGGCTGAGTATCTGTAAACCTATGCGGCAAGTCTGTTAAAATTAGCGTCACCATGAATCATTCAAACAGCTGTCTGTGCAGTCCACGTCGACACCTCACCCCAAGGGGAAGGGGAAGAGAGGGTATCTTGTAATAGACTGCACTTACTGCGCCCACCACCCCAGTAACCCCCACCGTAGCCATCTCGGTCTCGTCGCGGGCCCCGGGCATGCTCGACGATCACCCGCTCCCCACACAGCTCCTTCCCGTTTAGCTCGTAAACGGCGTCGTCGGCGTCCCGATTATCTTCGAACTCCACGAATCCATACCTGCAAAAACAAAGTGTTTAAATGCATGAGTATAAAATGCTAAAAGCCACATGAAATGAGGTCAAGTTCTCGTTTACTCCCACCGAATTAACTAGCTAATTAGCGTTAGCATACGTTAGAACAGCGACTTGCCTAGTATAAAGACGCCATGTTGGCCACGCGACATTTGCTAAACGGACATGAATGAAGTTAAAGAAACAGAACGTTTTACATTTACAAGAACAATGCTAAACGCGAGAGATCGACATATTGTCCTTTAGAATCAAACTTAACTATTGAAACAAAATATATCTGAGTAAGAGAGTTAAATGCCCCCCCCCGAGTCCGTGCGTCGTTCGCATGAAAGGCTAGCTTTAATGCTAGCTACGACATGCTACTTAGACTCTCGCTTACAAAATTCCGCCAAAAACATACCCGTTTTTTAAATCAATCTCCATTAGCTTTCCATAGCCGCTGAAAAAACGCTGAATATCTTTTTCACGGACATGATAGCTTAGTCGTCCGATATAAACTCGAGGCATTATGGTTCGCCTAGAGTGGTTCTCAACTGCTCTTCACCACTGCTCCGAAATTGCTGAATGCTACTGCCGTTAGCTCTCCGCCAGCAACTGGTCGGCTGTTTCGCCAAATCCAGCCAATAAGCGTGAAGCTAACGATGATCAATTTCCGGAATAGAACTTCAAATTAAAAGCTACAGTTTCTCAATTTTCTCACATAAAACCGCAGACAGTACGCACAGGAGAGGAAAATACTAGTTTAATCCTATGTGAAATCTGGCCCAGTGATTTCCAACTAGAGCCACTTTGTAACTGTATTTTGCAGTGGGTACATACAGAGATAATCTTAACTTATTAAAAAAAATGATGCAATTTTACATTAAAAACAACGAAAAAGAAAATGTCTGCAGTCACGAAAACTAGGTAGTTAAAAAAATCACATACATCTAAACAGTAAATTGTTGGAATAGTAAAGTCTCTATTTTATTTTAGATTCATTCTAGTTGCACATCGTTAGTCGGGAGAAATAACATTTATATGCAGAATGAACAATAAAGCTGACTGAAAAATTCCCGTTTGCAGCCACAGAGCCAGCCTTCCTGATCAGTTTATTCACTCCGTTGGTATTACCATCTCTGATGCATATGGCCCACAGCTGCGTAATAGAAAAGCTCCATCATTCATAATTTCTGTATAAAGCCTCTGTGTTGGTCTTCCATGTGGATGTCTAGGTAGTCCTCCACCACATCAGCAGTCTGTCCCAGGATACGCATGGCCCGTGTCTTTCTGAAGTCAATCACCAACTTCTTTGGTCTTATTCACATTCAGAAGTGGATACTTCCTCATAGACCACTCCACAAAATCATTAACCTCTGCTCTAAACGCCTATTTCCTCCCCATCACTTAAACATCCAGCCGCTACAGAATCAGAGTATTTCTTTAGGCAACATCACCTGGAGTTGCACTGACTGAAAGTCTGAGTTATACAAGGTGAAGCAGGGCTGAGACAGCATAGCCTCAGTGGTTTGATAACTAATGGAATTATATCTATAGCATCCATGTTCTGATTCCAAATAGTAGTATAAATGCAAAGTTTGTGAATTTGAATTAAATGGCCATGGTTTGTTGTATAAAATAGTTTAAACACATTTAGAATACGCCAAGTGGTAGATTAAAGTGCACTCATCTGATAGGCCATGTCCTGAAGTCTGGTTGGTTATGACAAATTTATGTGACTTATAAATCAGTGATTGATGTGTTCACCTGCATGCTGGTAGTTTAAGCACAGCTAAAAAAAAAACAAAAACATGTTAAATATTATATAATGATACAGTGACATTTAGGCCTGCAGAAGAAACCTAACAATGGCACCCAGCTTACATATCATTGTGCAGTCAGGTTCAAAATAAACCTACAACTCAACGTGTAATCAGCGATCTCAAGGACACTGTCTCCAGTTACCATGTTTATCAGCTGCTCATAATGTTTTAACCTTGTGGGTTTGTGCCTGTGTCATTACAGCAAACTGTGGGCCTCACAAGGTCAGTTAATCCCATCAGAGCAAGTCACACAAACACAACTTAAATATTTTAATGGGGCTTGAAACAATGGCCATATTTAGAAACGGGTGAAGTGATGGTGCCATAATCATGAGAGCCAAGACCGTTATAATTTTTAAGCCATTTGAACTCTGCCTTCAGTGTTCATTATGACCCTTTTCCATTGTGACACAGTGAAAACATCATAGCGCCATTACCACGACTGACAATTACTAAACAGGCACAGTCATTAATGCAAGTACAGAGAAAGTAGTGGAGAGAGAGAGAGTAGAATATTTTATTTTTGTAAAAACCAGGTTTTAAAATGATTCCAGCCAGACCTTTATATTCACATTCCTCTCAAAACAATTAGATTGATACTCCTTGACAGACTGTGGTGTAAATTTCTTTAACCACACTGCAAAATAGGAACCTGAAAGAGAAGACGATCTGAGGTGCCTGCTCAGAAGTTGTAGTTTATTATTATTGTTATTTTAGTGACTGGCGTTAGCTCATGAATCCTGCTCATCGGAGAAAAAAAAAAAAAGAGAGAAAAATTTAATATTTATTTTCAAATTGACTTGATCAAACCTCAAGTGGTTGATAAAATGTCCTAATCAAATAAGTACACAAACTGCTCATCAGTGCCACAAAAGCACTCACAAACACACTGTACAATAATTTCTATTTGTCTCATAAACAGCCTCCTTTATTAGAGTACTCTTGTACTGTTGCTCTCGCCTTCATCAGCCCCAAGTCTTCTGGTTTTGTATCTCCTGCTACAAAATGATCAAAAGCAGGTCCTGTGTTAGGAGCCTCAAACACTAGTTTCAGTGACATGTTCCTGTATGTACTCCAGCCTGGAACTGATTCGTCTCTATAAGCTTGAGTAGAAAATCCTGGACTGACAGTTTTTTGTATTATCATTTAGGACCAGAACAGAAACATGAAGACATCCTTTAGTTGAACTCAAGAATAAAGAAGCAACCAAGTCAACAATTCCTAGGCTCTGTTACTGTAGATGAACTTAGCTTATCTACAATTTGGCTAATCTGAAGAAATATTCATGTCTGGTGCATGTAAAGTGGGAGAAAATAAACAAAAAACTAAACTTCAAGCTGTGTTAAATCAAGGGTTTCTCGGAGGAATCAAGAATCACAGCAAATAAGAAACAGAAAGAAAAAAAACCTAAGAGCTGGAGGGTCCATCAACCAAACAAATCAAATGCATCCACCGGTGTATGCGTCAAACATCTGTTGCTTATCAGGTGCCTGAACCCTTTCTGTCATCTTTAGATACTCTCTCACTCCCTGTCAGGTCAGGCCATGACACAACCAAAACGACAGCCAAACCCTCCCGCAGTTCAATTCAGAGAGTCCTTTTAGCAGATCAAGCGGGCGCCCGACCCCAGCTTCGGCCCTTCTGATGGGGAAAGATCGGACCAAGAGAAGAGGTGGGGGAGCCCAGTTTTAATGGCCTTTAGTTGGCTTTGGCGCGGAGCTGCGCCCTCTTGCCCGTCACAGCCTGGAAACCGGTCTTGATGCTGGCGACGGAGCAGCGGGAGTGGCATGTCTCACACTGCAGGAAATAGAGACGAGTGTCCTTCTGCAGGATGGTCTCCGGTGAGCGGCAGGTGTGACACGTCACATATTCCTCTGCAGGGGTGAGAACAGTCCACTCAACATTACTGTACACAAGTAGGGACGGTTTAATTTTACCCCCATCAATGTAACTTTACTGTAAAGAACGGGTAATTCATACTTACTGATATATCTTCTCAACACATTTTCTATCTGTTTCTGTTGAAATCTGCCTTTGATCACAAGCTGGTTATTTCCGTCTATGGAGCCGCTGTTAACAGAGAAGAGTTACAGAGCAAAATACAAATTGAAACTTTTCCTTAAAGTGAACAGACAAAAACAAAACGTGCTACAAACGTGAGAACTGACATCGCTTAAAATACAAAAAATGTACCTCGTTCCCAGCTCAGCCAACAGAAAAGCAAGGAGATGTTTAGGCTGACGATGCAACCTGTGATCAGTCCACATGGGGGGGAAGGAGGGTCAGTTTGTGGATTACACATGCTACAAGTATCACTGAACTGCATCTGTCAGTAAATATAAAAAGCGACACGAGGCTCACAGTTTGCAGATGTCTGTGAAATTGACAAAGGAGGTTTTCTTAGTTCCCACTCGGACCACCTGAGGCGGCTTCATCACAAACTTCCTCTTCTCCCCAGCCACCATGTCGGGGTTCTTCTCCCTCATGATGTTGAAGACTCTGTTCAGGAGCTGAAACAGAGATGATACTGTGACTTTGTCCACATAGACAAAAAAAAAAAAGTTTTCAATACAGAATGTAAAAGGACAGAAGTACAGAACCCTGTGGGATCAGCTGAGGATTAAATCTGTGCTGTTTGTAAACCCTTTTCTCAGACTGGTAGTTCACCTTTCTGATTTTACAAACCATTTCACTCATTTCCTCATAGAACAATAAGTGGGTGATTTTAACAACTAATGTGCCAATCTATTTAAAAGGTACACTGGTGTCAAATATTGAGTGCAAAACTCAATACAACTTGACAATAAATGTAGATAAAAGCACCAATTTAGTGGACACTGTCAAAAGCAAAGCGCTTGATTTCTGGCTCTATTAAGACAAACTGTTTGCAAAGTAATTCCACTTTAACAAATCTGTGGGGATGGGGCTCACAAAACCAAACGGGGTCTTAACTTAAGGACATTTATTAATGAGAGAGAGAGAAAAAAAAAAAACCCAATCTATTATGTCTATGTGTACACAGCCTCACACAGTACAAAACAACCAAAAACAGCCTTATATTTGTACCACTTTACAGGAAATAACTTCTCAATCAACTGTGACACCTCTTTTTCTGCCTTTCCTGATTTGTTTTTAACTCTCTCATTTGACACATTATCCTACCTCGTCGTAGGTGTAGTCTCTTTCCGAACCAGCCCAGGCCGGTCCTGTGGAAGAGCTGAAGGAGATTCCATCACCGTTCTTCCCATCATCATCCTCCAGTGCTGGGAGAAGAAAAACAAAATGACATTATGGGTCAAACATTATGATCCCCGTCCCTTGTTTCGGTTCCTAAGTTGCACGTGATTTCATTGTACCGTCATCTTTCTCAGCAGGCTCTCCCTCATCAAAATCTACTTTCTTTGGCTTCTTCTTTTTGGTAAGGAGCATCAGATCCAGGTTGTCCTCCTCCACCGCCTCCATCTGCTCGCCTTCGATTTTCAGCTCCTGGTTTGGACAAGCGAGAGGTGAAACTCAGCAAAGAGATTATCAACCGTGCACGTGAAAGTTATTGTTAAGCTAATCAAAATCAGTAGAAGCAAAAAGTTAAAAGTAATGCAAAATCAGCAAAAGTTTATCAATGGCTGACCTTTAATCCCTCCTCGATATCATTATCAAACACTTTCTTGGGTTTCTTCTTCTTTTTCTTCTGATTGAAGAAGTTTAGGTCATTCAAGTCATCTGACGGCTCTGGAAAAGAAATAAAACCCCTCCAGCTCTTAACTCTACACAACATAGTTGTGAACTGCTACCGCACCTTAAATAGATCTAAAGTCTAACCTTTCTTCCTGCCTTCATCTTCATCTAGATCCAGCTCCTTATCATCTCCAGCCTCTGGTTCTGCCTCCTTGGTCTCCACCTCCTTAGCTTCTTCTCCTCCCATCCCTTCTCCTCCCTCCTCATCCAGCATGAAGGGCTTCTTCTTCTTCTTTTTCTTCTTAGTCATGTTGGGATCGAAAATCATCTGAAAAAGAGTGAAGAGAAAAAATAAAATAAAAATAAATACTTAAATGCTGTCCAGCTTGGTTCAGCACAGACACTTTATGGCTGATTTAAATATTCATAACTTTGACTAATGCAGCACCAGTACAATTACCAGTTATGAAAAATGGACTGTGGAAAAACGTCAGCAACCACATTTTTCCATTTTAGGCAAAAAAAGTACCATGAAGTCATATCGTGGATTGAACAAAGAAAACAACTTAACAGATAACAAAATGCTGCATATCATCTTTACAGACAGATACTGGACTCTTGAGTTGATTCAATCACTGTCACTGCTGTAGGTTTCTTAATAACACGGCTCGAGGTAAAGAAACCCTCCAGAATTTTTAACTAACATATTGTACAGACTGCCCCCATTCAGTTAAAATAATAATAACAACAATAAAAATGTCGTATTATTAAAATTAAGTAGCGGTAATTCTGGTATTTTGGTTTTATTTTACAGCCAGAGTAGCCGTCCTTAAGGACAAACCGAGGTACAGATAGCTTTTTGTCTCTGGCAGAAAACGTTAACAGTTAGCTCTGTAGCTCAGGTAACGGGGAGCTAAGGCTACATAGCTAACTTCCACTCTTCTCTTAGAGTCCGGCGGAAGCTGCGACAGCCCGGATTGATGAGCCACGCTGAGTACAAATAACGTATATACTGCGATAAATAGCTGTATATCAATATACTGGATGTTTTTTTTTACTGTTATTCCGGCTGGCTCGGGCCGTACTAGCCCGACTGCAGCAGCCATGTGAGCACTACTGCGGACAGAAAGGGAGGGAGCAGCAGAGTCGAGGCCCAAAGTCATCCCAGCACCGATGTGCGCCTGAAACTCAACGAATTCCGTCCAACAGTTCTTCACACCTACACAGGCTAAACAGCACCTAGCTTGGAGTGCCTCACCTCGTCTCCTGACATGTTTGCGTGCTGAACAGGGAAATAAAAATGCCTCTTCTTTCTTCCTCGATCAGTCCCACACCGCTTCGCCCAAAATTTCTTGCATCAGCGTATGACCACAGTGCGCAAGCGTGAAGTCGCCAAATCCTGACGTACTCATGGCGACACCCCTTTCTGCGCTTGCGCATTGACAGTTCTTAGGGAATGTTCAAGATCGTGACTCAGAAATATAAAACTGGTGCTAAAAATGGACATTGTCGCTTCATATAGTTCATTTTAACAATAATAATAGCAAAAAATAAAACCTTTATTTATCAACAACAAACTGGTCATTATAACATTACGACAGAAAATAATATTTAAGTGCAAAATTGATTTTGCACTTAAATAAGTACAATTAAATAATACAATAAAAATAAAATTACAAAACAAATTTAAACAGCATAAACAGCATGCCCTACATTATCAGGCCATATTTCACTTTGTGGCAATCCAGACTAGGGAATTTTCATTTTCTGATGTAAACCTTTGAAAGTCCCACAAATAACAAACATGAACACACTCATAAAGAATGTGGTCCAGTGTTTAATTTTCTGGTTGACAGAATAAACAGGGGGGGGGTTTACGTTAAATTGCTGTCTTAGGAAATCATTGCAATCAGATCAAAAGTATAATTTATCCTTTTGAAGTGCGTTTATTTTGCCTTTAAGAAGGTTGGCAGGGATAGGTATCTGTTTCTAATCCTGCCAGTCACATCACTGAGGTAATGTTTCATCAGAGTTTCCTTTTGAGTGGCAGGGGGAGTTTGAACATTTTCTGCTTGTGAAATTTAGACCATTGATATAAAGCATAGGTAAACTTGGCTGTAACACCTGATATCAGCGCTGTATAGTCCATTCTTTCTTTACAACCTGGACCACATCTTTTATTATGCATTTCCCCTTCTGATCTCATAATGATTGTCATATTGTCACAATGACTGTATACAGTCACTGATTATTATGTAAATATTTGCCGCTATGTAGCTAATGTGCTATATTCAATAGTTGTACTTTAAGGGAAAAATCACTGACATCTGATAAGCGGGCACCATTTTTCAAAATGGCAGTGAAATGGAAAATTGATTTTCCCTTTAGTTAAACTTTGCTGAATGAATACAAAACCGGGATATTTTAGGTTTTAGTGTCTTTGGAGTTAAAAAAAACCAAACAAACCCTGACCAGTTACTTCTAGTCTTTGTCTTTAAATCTCCTTTAAAAAATATTTAGTTAATATTTGTTTTTTTGGGGTGTTTTTGTGATGCAAAAAGAAGAAAAAAAAAACCCAGCTACACAACCTGTGCTTATCCTGGAACAAGATGTTGATGTGGTTGAGGACTATAAGTACCCGTGAGTCCACATGAACAGCTGAAGCAGAAGATCCACACAGAGAGGCTGTTTCCAAAGGAAGATGAGATCCTTCAATATGTGATGCAACATCATGGAGATTTTCATCACTCAGCTGTGATGAGCACAGTGGACTTTGCTTTGTTCTGCTGGGGGAGCTGGTGACACCAACAGAATGAATAAACTGATCGGGAAGGCTGGCTCAGTGATTGGCCATCCTCTCCTCTACTTACCGAACTGCCACCCCCTCAAGAGACAGATACAGGAAATATTTCATGCCACATGTCATCACAAGATATCTGAATGGTAGTGAAGTGTCTGCCAGGAAATAATAAATTATTATTACTCATTTCGACTGCTATAAAAATTTTTTTTTAAAAAAAAAGGTTCTCTCATCATCGTCTTGTTTATGGTACAACACTGGAGTTATTTTAGAAATACTCTGTAACAAAGCTTTAGTTACCAATTTAATATTAAGCTAGAAATGTATTCACTGACGTGTTTCTTGACTCATACTTTGTTTTTTTTCTCTGGTGATCTGCTTAACTTAGTCATTTGACCAATTAAAATAAAAATCAAAGTGCATGAACAGACAACACTTCCACCACAATGAAAGAATTGAAAACCGTTTAATGATTCGCAAATAATATTCTCATCTGGATAAATAAAACATAGAAATGCAAACATGCTTTATCCATTTGTCCTCGTGTTACGTTTTCTATGTAAAAAAAATGTACATCATGTTGCTGAAAAACTAAAGGAATTCAACTCTTTTAAACTCTGAAATGCACGTGTTGTAGATTGGCTATAATCTAATCTTTTATAAACCACCATCTCCCTCTGGATGCAGTTAATAAGGTGTGACAATAGTTTAATATTACTAGTTTCTTTCTTTTTATTTTTATTTTAATACATACAATTTGAAATGAAAACCTTTATGAGCGGGACACAGACAGAGGAGGATGAAAGTGGTAGGTTAAACATCTCTCTTACTAGCTGTGCAGTGTGACCTGTGTCGTGATTTCCCCACTGTTGCATGCTTCACGCAGCATCAACCGAAGCGCTCAATGGTAGCAGTAATGCAGTGTACTTAAAAAACAAAACAAAAAAACAACCCCCCCCCCCCCCCCCAAAACAAAACAAAAAAAAAAACGGGGCTA
>VVHJ01063278.1:6290-17475 GCA_015107715.1 Tylochromis polylepis | reverse complement strand
GATTCGACCTGCGTCATTTCCGTCTGCCGTTTATTTACTTATTTACTTTACATTCCGTCTTCTTTGAAGAAAAGCTATCTGGAGCATGTACAAACTGATATTAATCTTTAATAGGGCCGTCAAAACTGAGAGCAAACAAAACAACTGCTGTACAATGCCGTCCGCCATCTTAGTTGAATTGGTCACATGACTGCATCACATGACTAAAATGCGTCATCGTTTCCAAAAGCCTCCGTTTTTCCAGTCCACGCTGCGACGCGAAAACGGCGTTTTCCAAAATCTCCACTTTCGCCGGAGTTTTTAGAAAGAATCGTTTTCAGAGGCGACATCTCCGTTTGTGTGTAAACGAAAGGTGCAAACGAAGGGGAAAGTATACGTTTTTAAGGGAAAACATGTGTAAAGGGGGCTTAAGGACAGCAGAAAGAACATTAAAAAAAAAAGACTGACGTGGCTCTTAAAAGTGCCTTTGGCAGTTTTTCAAAAAGCAGATGTAGGAAGCAATAATAGGCTGATTGATGAAGAACCTGTTGAGAAAAAAAAGTATTCAGAATTTAGAAGCACCGTATACACCAGTGTTCTCTTTATCTGTGTTGCCACATTGGGAGAAATTTTGAGCACTGGCTGCCATAGACAGGTGGAGAGGATTTTAGCTGTGTTGATGCAAGTTTGACTTGTTTTAAATACAACAAGTAGTACAGTATATTAATAAAATGTAAAAATAAACATATACATTAAATCCTCTGTGAACTGTCAAGGCTTGGTGCAGTGTAATGATTTAGATAAACCCTATTTACTGTCCATTTGTATTTTACTTGTATGTGCAGCAGAGATGCTTGGTCTGCTATTTAATGATCATGTAATGCTGTTATTAAGTTATTAATCGAGAGAGCTAGATTAATAGATAACATCTGGCTCGATTTTGAGCATCAACCCAATCTGGCAACACTGACCCTTATTAAAACACACAAACTTTACAAAGTGGCAACAACAGCAAACATGAACACACACTTTTCTGTGACTGTACCCTGGATGATGAGATATGATAAGCTTGAACTTCATTGGCTAACAGAAAAAAATTTCGCTAGCTTACCGCACATGTGGTGTGTGGCAAGATACACGCACTTAAATGTTTTAAGTCATTCGCTGTTCCACGAAATTGCTCCCCTTCACCCCTAGAACTGCTAACAGCATCTTTGTGAGTTGACTCTTTCAGGATTTTTTGTGTTTTACATTACAAAAAGAAAAGAAAAAAAATCTACAGATTCAGGTTTTCACTTACCTGTGGTCGCGTAGGATGATGTCACTGACGCTGATCTAATATGAAAAAAAACCTTTATCTAAAAAAGAAAAGTGTTATCTTTAACGAGCACCATACATGTTTTGGCTCACATTAAGTTAGAGAAGATATGTTAAAGCTGTAGCAGAATGAACGAAAGGTTAAAAATGTAAAAGAATTGCCAACTGTGAAAAGGATTGTAGAACATTTTATAAAGCTAGTACAATAAAGTCACCCAGTCACTAGCTGTGACATTACCCAGCATGCATCACCCCCTCCATCCATGCAATAACCGATACAGAAGTAATAGTCTGTAATTAATTTATCTGTTGTAATTTTCTTTCAGGTAGTTGTTTACATTATATAATTTATTGTGTTCAGTATACATCACTACAATGTGATTTCGGAACCATATAAATATACGGACAACAGGCTCTTCCTCAGCAATCTCTTGTCGTCAATTATCAACGTTTAGGGAGCTCTATAGTATTCAATGAGAGTACGCGGCGCGTTCATTCATGACGCGAGGGGGGTACCCAGCACGTTGATAAGTTAAGCAGAGGGACCCTGACCAAGCGTCCATATATGACAAGTAAGGAGTGAGAACGTGTTGGAATGAGACAACCTAGAATGAGACCACAAGCGGGACAAGTTGGACCTCAAGGCCCGTATCCAGATGGCAAGTCCCAAACCCATGTCAGATGCCACAGTCTGCATGGGAAAACGAACCATATTCAAATCAGGGACCCTACTAATGGGGCCCTAAATCCAGTGCAGGCCAAATGACAACACCCACCGGTGAGCCAATGGTGGCTTGCACAATAGATGGTGAGACAAATAGGGACAGCTATTTCTACAATCAACTTAAAAAAAGCCACTGTCCACTGACAGCTTCACCATAGTTGGATACTCAGGGGAACCACAACACCAATATTTCACAAAACCATTGGCTGTGATTTGTGGAGATCAAGATTTTGAATCTACTAGGCCAAGACCTGACTAAATTAGGTCTGATGATGTACTGCAACACACACAATGACTCAGTATTTGCTTGCCAGTGAAAGAACTGAGCCATATTCATCGAGTCCTATATATGGCCTCTAAAGTCAAACCAAAGGAGAATTTGACCAAAGTTCTTTGGTAATAATGTGTGAGCCCAGAACCCGAGACACCACGCATCCAGTACCAATTCATGGAGTGGAAAGCATGGATTTATTTATTTTTCCCACATAAACCACTGGATGGCCCACTCCATTGCACACCCATCCTGATGAGGCCTATGAAGACATATGGGAAGAAGAACAACAAGGCCTGACTGAAACATTGCAATTGTCCAACATTTATGTGGGAAAAGAGGGAGTGGCAGCACACTGTAACCTGATGCCTGAACAGCAATCCTGGTATGCGTAATCCATGGAATCTGAACCACATCTCACACTGGCTGTAGGACAGGGATTTGAGACTTGGTATTTGGAACCAATGATGAAACGAGCACTGACCTACACTTAGGAGCAAACATACATCTGATACAGGCTGATTAGAAACTAAAGAACTGCAGAGATTCCATGGAAGGGAAAACACAGACCACCCTGACACTCCCAGGCTGCTTGATGACCTTCCTGAGACCCTCTGGACTGCAAGTCCATATGACGTTGAGCTGCTTGATGCACCCACCAAAAAAGGTCACCGTTGTCCCAAATCATCCACCCGTTTGGAGGACGCAGTACACGCTTAAATGTGAACATGAGGAAAGGATATAGGACACAGTAAATGGCCTGGTAGCAGCTGGAGTTCTTATACCAATTCAGTTCTCAGATTGGAACACCCCTATACGACCCATTGCTAAGGCTGGAGAAAACAAGGGATGGAGAATGGTACAGGATTTCCGGGCAGTGGATAATGCTACAGTACCATGTGAGCTTTCTGTGCCTGACCCCTACTTGGCTTTACAGAATATGACACCTCAACACTGATATTTTTCGGTGGTTGATCTGGCTAATGCATTCTTCTGTTTTCCTTTGACCACTGTTTCCCAAGACCTGTTTGCTACATACAGGTTTACCTATACCAGGTTAACTCAAGGAATCTGGGACAGCCCCGGTCTCTTCAGTGCCATGCTGATGCAGGTATTGAGCCCTCTACACCTTCTAGATGGAGTAATTTCTAATACAATATGTTGATGACCTCCTTCTAGCTGCACCAACGGCTGAAACTTTTCTGACGGCAGTGAATGACATGCTCAGAGACTTTGGAAGGTGGCCGTCATGAAATGCAAGAGACACCAACGAAACTCAACACTTGTGGCTAAAGGAAATGAAGCAGCTGACCAGGCAAAAAAAGGTTGGAGGGTACCAGGGGCAGATGATGGGGACTACAACAGAACCTTTACCACAACTTACAAAAGAAGTCATCAGGGAATGCAGAAGGAAGCAGGAGCCTTTGAAATAAATGAAAGACTGAAAAAGGAAGCTACACAGAAGGATGAGCTCTGGAGGTCACATGATGGAAGAATAGTGGCACCAGCAAAACTCTGTCAGCTTTTAATCAAGCAAGTGCATGTCAATAAAAAGCTAACTCAAAGAAATATGGAAGAGTTATGGTGGCATCCACACATGGGAGACATTGCGAGTAACTATGTAGCTGAGTGCGTCACCTGTAATGACCACAACCCAAAACAGGCCTACAAGTGTTCAACAACAACAACAAAATGAATCTCCCTGATAATAAGACTGTTTTGACTCTTTGCCCCTTCCCCTCAAGGTCACCTGCGTCGGCTGGAGGATTGTTGAACTTTCGCTTATCGTGTGAAAGGTCACTCTCTCCCACGTCGAACACAGGACACACACATTCACATGTACGTTCATGTACACTGATACACACACGCACTCACCCCCCAGTACCCGCCAAACGCCTCCGACTGCTTACTCCCTTCTGATGAAGATGGCAAAACCTGCATCCAGCGCCTAAAATGGCTGCAGGACAGGGCTGCTGTTGGCATCGAACTAGTCCTTACCCCTATCCCTCCTTGTCACGTGATTTATATGGTGTTGATGTGGATATTCATGTGCTGTATTTTGTGCTGAGGCATTTTTTACTGTCCCCAAATTGGTCTCCCAGTTAGGAGCCTAGTTTGGGTAGAGTTATTTTTTCCGCTTCCTGTGTGTTTGTTCACTGTTTCCTGTAGGCGCGGCTACGTCTGCAGCCTGTCCTCCCCCCTCCTTCGGACAAGTCAATTTTCACTGCATGTTGTACTTGTATGACTATGTATGTGACAAATATTAAACCTTTTATTCCTTTTAATCCTTAATCCTTAATCCTTCCATGGGAAAGTTTCCAGTCCCAGATGCCCCATTCAAATACACTGATTTTACTGACATGCGAACACAGAACAAAGGGATACCAATGGTAATGGTGGACAGATTCACAAAATGGGTGGAGGTGATTCCAGCAAGAAAGAGGGTGCAAAGACTGAAGTAAAGTGGCTGATGAATTAATCTGTACCCATATATGGAGTACCAAGAATCATCAGGTCAGACAAGCGGTTGCATTTCAATAATAAGCATCTATCCAAGGTTGAGAGAGCCCTAGGCATAACACACCAATTTGGGGCAGTATATCGTCTGGTATCTCAGGGCATTGCAGAGAAGGCAAACCAAACCCTGAAAAGAAAAATTCCTAAAATATGCCACACACTAAAATGATATGGGCAGATACATTACCATCAGCATTAATGTCTATGGGATTCACACCACATAAGAAGACACATTTGACCGCACATTAGCTGTTGATGGGGCATCCGATGCCTGAGGCCCCAAGAGAGGGAGCACATCTCCCTCTCTTAGACATCTGGCAGATAGATTGTGAAGAGTACATGACTGCGTTAACCAATCTGACTCGAGCTATATGGTGCGCATATGTCAACCAGCATGCAGCTGGTTGACATATAAGCAATAAGATGCCAAAGAGACAGGCAAGAAATGAATATGCGGTTTGTACTCTATCGTACAGAAGGACAGAATTGTGTTTGCCAGATAGACCTGTGTGATGTAATACATTGTGGGAGTTGGCCATCGTCACAGTCAGAAACAGAAAGATAAATATGTGGGGCCAATAATGAGATTTTTTGCATTCGTCAGTGTACGTTGGTCAATAGTGGAAAGCCTCTCCAATTGATTGAGCGTTAATTGATACTAGGATGTAATTATGGATCTCGATCTGAGGTAATAGCAAACACAGGAGCTGACCGGGCATACAGCTGGAATTATCGAGTGAAAGGGCAATTGTCAATAGTAAAAATCCTGGGTACCAAAGATCAAATAAATCCTATGTTAATCTCCTTGACTAGTCCAAAAGTAAAAGACTAAGGTTATTATGTTTTGGGATTACTGCCTAAAGGTACTAATAGTTTTTTTTTTGTTTTACATTGATGTACAAAAGTCCAATGTAATGGTAGGCCCAGTGCTGACCAAATTGGAAAAATTAAGGACATTACAGTTAATACACCAGAAGATGTAATAACATTACTGACAGGGTACACAGACAGGAACATTTGGGTAGATTGGCTACAATATATGGCGTACACCTTAGAGATAAGTAATTGCATAGCATGCTCATCATCTAGACCCACTGTCACGGTCCTAGGTTGTTTGACCCAGCACTTTGAGTTGAATATATTTTGATGGTTTATGATTTATGTTTAAGTTCATTTAGTTGTCTTAAGCTCATTCTGTTTGGCCTAGGTTGCCCTGTTGTAGTTAATTGTTTATTAGATTCCCCTTGTGTCTTCGTCCCCTGTGTTTAAGTCTCCCTCACCCTTCATGTGTCTCAGTAATGTCTTTGTCTCCCGTCTCCTCCTCTTGTTTACATGTTTTTCCCGTGTGACCCATTTTGACCCCTCTGTCATGTGTGTGTTCCCCCCCAGCCATCATGTTCTGTTTGTGCTTTGTTATGTCCATGTCTCATCTCCAGTCCCCTTTTTCCCTCTGTATGTTTTTACAGTGTGCGTGTTCCCCGTCTGTCTGTCATGTTCAGTCCACGTCTGTCTATTTTATTTTATTTTATTTTGACAGTCGTGTGTTTTCCATGTTCAGTATGTTTAGTTTTGCTTTCCTTGTGGCGTCAGGTTAATTTGTATCAGCTGTGTTCCCCGTGTGTTTCCTCTTCCCCTGGTCACCTCCTATCTGTACATATTGTGTGAGTTTTTCCCTGACCTTTGTCATCGCGTCTGCTTTTCCCCCGTGGCTCTCCTGTGTCTTCCCAGTATTTCCAAAGGCTCTCTAATGTTCCGGGTTTTGTTTTATTTTGCTTAGTTTTCCCAGTCCAGGCGATCCTCAGTTTAGCTTATTATTTATGTTTCTCCTAGTTTGATGTATCTGCCTTAATAAACAGCACACATTTAGTTACTTCCCATTTTTGTCTTTTGTGGTCTGCATTTGGGTCCTCACATAAAAGAATCCACACGATCTGCCTCCATATATCGTGTTATAAACACTATGACTTTTGCTAAGTTTAATGCTTCTCAGTTACTTGTTTCAAGGGCCTACCTATTTTGGTTCTGTGGTGGGAAAAGGCTTTTGAATTTCCTTCTTGGTTCTACCTGTTGTACTTTTATACCTAACAACACAGCTCCAGATGGACCAGTTACCAAGGCTTTAGAAGGTCTTAGGACTCTATCAAATGAAATCAAGGAACATTCAGGAGTGGATGACCCATTGGGAGACTGGCTGACCAACACTTCTGGGAAGTACAAGGCTGTAATTGTTTCATTGACAGTCTCCATAGCTACATTTGCAGCAATAATAACGTGTTGTGGATGTTTTCTTATCCCTTGTCTAAGAACTTTGATTAATAAATTGATTATTAGACCTTTGACCAAAGAAAAGGATCCTTCACCATATCAGATGCCACTGCTGGGGGGTATGGAGTAGGACTTGGAAGGTGAGGACGAGAGTCAAGGTAACCGGGAGGAAGATACAGTGATAGGGTGAGGTTTCCTACCTTATCTTTAATATAAATATACCTCACTATTTTATATTCCATAAATCATATATTTATTTTTTATATTTTAATCACGCATTTATATTTTATTTTATACTACACAATTATATATTATAGACTATAACAGTGTTGAAAGATAACGCCACACCCATGCAATACCAGGCTAGTGGAAAAATACCAGAGGAAATAAGTTTAGGAAGAGAGGGGTTATTTTTCTGCTCTTCTCTTACAGGGGGATTTCCATTCTAGAATGTGTAAGATGAGCCAAGGGCCAGACCCAGCTCCAAATAAGGGGAGAAGCCAAGTTGAAAATGTGGCTTCCCCCCAACCTTTAACAAATCATATTAATATTCTGTTTCTATATCACATAATAAAAGTGTTTATTGCTTGGGTATGATGCTCTTTGTCTGTTTGCCACTCTAAACAGAAGAAGAGACACGGCACCGTTATTAACTTGATGACACTAGATGTAATTCATGTAATTCCTATGTAGCACTTGTTAAAATCATTTATTTTGATAACTGAATGTAAGTGGTTTTCACAAAAAGACTTCATTATGTGTTTTAAATTGCATAATAATGGTTAAAACGCAAAAAGAAATGTTTTTAAATGAGTTAAAACAAGTTTAGTTATATTATTTACAGTTTAAATGAAAGAAATTTACACAGCTGACACCTGAATAGAATTACCCTTGACCTTAAATAACCCCAAACCTGCCTCTGCTATGAGCAGTACATAAAATGAAATACAACCCCCTAGTGGTGATAAAGATAGGGAAACAAGAAAAACAGCTCCTACACACCAGCCCCTAATTGCGTGTGGCAGAAGACATAGCAGTTAACAAACTTAAATTAAAGGAGCCAAAGTCAAATCTGTCTTCAAGATCTTCCAGGAGACCTTGGCGCAAATGGGTTATAGATGTTATATCTAAAAATAGGAATGTCCTTTTGTCCTTAAACAGGCCAGCTGGTACTAAATAGAAGACAGCAGTTCTTGAGGACACCATATTACTGTGTTACAAAATAAAAGCAAAGGCTTTGTTGATGAAAATAAGTAATTTAGAACGTGAAAAAACTAAATTACTAAAAACTTAAACTAAAAACTAAATGAACTTGTTGTCACAGGTTTACGTACATAAACAGGGACCTCCAGAGCCCTTTCAACGGCTCTACGGACCTCAGGCAGGAAAGAAGTGTTGTGGAAATGACACACTCTTCACTAGTCAGGATAGTTACAAAGCTTTCCTCTTTATGAATGAGCGATACATGTTTTTATTAAACATTTGAACATAATACAACACAAACTCTCGTAGAGGATACAAAGTCAGAGAGATACAATTTTTTTAAAATGACAAAAAATAAAGTACAAGCAGAGTACAGCAGCCATCGCAACACAAATTTTGGGTCCTTTGCTTTAGCTAGCGGTGAGCACAGCGCACTTCTTCGCGTCCAGTGTGAAAGGGCCGTAACACAGCCAGTCACACGTTCAAATCTGCAAAGGGATAGACATGGACAAAAGACTATGTCATGAAATAAGCCAGCGGTTAAAGTTAAACTTCCAACTGTGGCAGGCACTGTTATGCTAATCTGAGAAAGGTTAGTCCAGGGCTGTCTAGCCCGGCCAAGTTGCACAAGCTCCCCTGGAGACTCTGGGGGTGAGCTTGATGCAATGGCACCAGCAGTGACGACGGCAGCAGCAGTGAGTGACGGTACATTAGTGCGACACAAGAGGGCGCCATCACACAAGGTCACTGCTCACAAGCAGCCAAGCACAACAGCAACAATATTATATAACTGGATTAAGGTGGAAATTAACACAGGACAGTGTTAAAAGTAAAATGAGAGGGGTTTAAGTCAAGTTTAAAGATCCACAATAAGTTTCTAGAACACATTTGTCAAAGGTTAGTTCACTTCTACTGTACTTCAAAGTGATGCTTTGTAGTTTAGGAAAGAGATTTGTGCGTTTGCTTAAGATCAAACTACATATGAAGTTTACAACGTTCTTTAAGTTAAAGTACATCTGTATTAAGAGTGAAGCTCATTACAGCTAAAGTATACACTAACAGTAATCCCAAAGTAATACTCAAGTTACATAAGTTCTACACATCTAAACATAGTGCACTGACTGACATTCAACTAGACTCACAAGATCGTTGACAACAATCATGAACAGCACCATGCTGTACCACTTACTGAAGTTGAAGAAAAGGAGCAACTTACAGAATGGCAGACTGTTTGTAAAAGTGAAAGCGTAAGAACACTAACTGAAAAGGGTAAAGAGCTTCAAGAGAAGAAACTTAAAACCTCCAACACAGATATGCTGTTGTTTTTGAAAAATTGAGATTAAGATTGAGCAAAGTAATATTAAGAAAAGAAGTTTCAGAGAGCAAATTGAATGAGCTGATTAACAACATAAATGTCACCTGGAAAGATGTACAAACCATTTATGAACAAGTACACCAAAAACAAACTCCCGATGCAGACACAAGGCACAAAGTAGATGCATGTACATCACTTTCCTCATTCAATGTTAAAAGAGCTGAAAAACAGCTGCAAGGAGATCTTGCAGATAGTGATGAAGAGCCAAGGCCAGATGTTGAGCCGTGCTTAGGATCTGAAAGTATTAAATCAAGGTCAAAATCACAAAGGTCTAAAAGTGGTTCAGGTCCATCATACTCATAAACAATCAAAATAATGGAAGCAGAGGCTGAGGCAGCTGCATCTCAAGAAATATTAGCAGTAATGGAGGAGCAAGAAAGGGAAGCAGCAATGGAAGAGCAGCGCAGAAAGATTGAACGCTTGGAAAAGGTAAAAAACTGAATGCTACAAGAGCTAAAGTAAAAGTTTATGAGTAGGCTGAAAGTATTTCTGAAAGTCAGAAGCTGCAATGCCACACATAAATACATTAGAGGTTCTCAATGACTGTATGGAAATTCAGAAACCTTTGCTGAAACTTGCAGACTGGTTGACAACAAGATGAAACCGCACAGCTATAAAAATAAGAAAAACTATTAATGGAGAGTATCCATCATTTCACGTTTGTGGATTTTATATCCACTGAAGCATACTTGTGATCCCATAGCCTCAATGCAAGCACTCAAAGGTTTGGAAGTAAGTAAACCCAAACACTCACACAGCTAAGTCATTCAAGCCAAAACATTAATGACAAAGTCACTCAACCAACTCAAGTCACACAAATACTGTGACCTGACTTTACTGCAAAAGTAATCGTCACACACTGGATAAATGCTTCAAATTCACAGAAAAATCAGTCCAGGATCATATCAAGTTTGCATAAGCAGAAAAGCTGTGTTTTGGATGTTTAAAGAGGGGACATCATTCTAAGAAGTGTAATAAAAGGAGCACATGTGTCAAGGCCTGGGAGGAGTCTTGCCAGGTTTGGGCATGACACCGCCCCTGGGTGGGGTTCCGCTGCAGTTTCCAGCAGCCACACCTGGTTGCAATCTGGGGCAACAGCCAGTGGAGTACTTAAGGCCAGCGTCATCAGCTATCCTTCGCCAGTTTGTCTGCTAACCTTGGGTATTACAGGCCTCTGAGTTGTTCATGTATCATCTCCTTTGTGTATACTCACCTGTGCTTCTCCTTGTGCTCCTTGCAGTTTTTGGATCTTCCCACTCCTCACCTTTTACAATTGAACCCTCTTCTTTCACATGCTGGACTACATGCTCACTGGCTGTTGGAACAGGATTGTGACTTACCATCTGCCTGCCCCTCTGTCTGTGCTATACTGGATTGCTTAGCACCCTCTGGATCGGCATCCCTGGTTTCATTCCACACAGTTTTGATTCCTCACCTGGCTACCTACTGATACCCCTCCCCACTCCGGTGCTCCTCTCTTGTAAAGTAAGCCTGACTTCAGTGTTTGCCTGTGATCCTCCTTCCTGTCCTCAGG